>WOFM01000271.1:119298-332652 GCA_011428145.1 Ericerus pela | reverse complement strand
AGAGAGAGAGAGGAGAGAGAGAGGGGAGGAGAGAAGAGAGAGAGAGAGAGAGAGAGAGAGAGAGAGAGAGAGAGAGAGAGAGAGAGAGAGAGAGAGAGAGAGCAATTTTGTACTCGTGTACAATATAACTTGGTCAATATTCGAGCATAATACAATAGACGAAAAAGACAATGGCGAAGGACACGAAAAACAATAGCCAATTCAAACAATGGCCTTCCAAGAGCGTATGTTGGGTCTAAAACAATAGCAATATAACAATGAAGTAGTGGTCGACAATAGAAAAATATGACAATGGTCTTCCAAGAGTGTATGTCAGGTTCAGACCTGACATACGGTCCGAGTAGGCCTAATATGGTCAAAAGTAGGCATTTACTCGAAATTGACCGGTGATATATGGAAAATGGGCGTTTTTTAGGGCGTGACCCTGTACCTGACATATGATAAAAGACATTTTCATACTACTGCTGTCTATGTCTGATAGTAACTACGTATAGAAAATGTATACGAATCAGCTCTCTATATGAAATAATATATACTGGAAGCAGAGTTCCGACACAGCACTCTTAACGCGCGCGCTCACACGCACGCGCACGCACACGCACACGACACAGTCGAAACACAATTTGTGTTGCCTGTTTGTTGTTATCGGCGTCGTCTGCGTCGATTCGATTTCATTAATTCGCGTATGCCAGACCCCAGTTCAGTGGCTCAGTACTCAGTACTTTTTCAGTGTCGACTGTCGAGTGTGTTCTGCGAGTTATTCGTCGTTGGTAGTTATGTGTTGTTAGAGTTGGTCGATCGGAATACGCGTTCGTCGTCGTCGATATCTTATGTAATGGGCAATACTGTCCGATTCAGTTTCGCGCTGTAATGTAATATTCAACCACCGTAATATTCTGATTTAATTTCTCGAGTCGTAATCAGTTCCAGTTCCTGTTTCGTTATGTATTTGTTATTTTTTATTTTGTGCGATCTGTCGTTAATTTTAGCCGCCACTGGAGGTAAGTGTTTTTGCGGCGAGAACGTATTTTGTTTTCCATACTTGATACCCCGTTCCCATTCGCGGTACGTTTACGCGGTTTACATAAGAACTAACGAGTAATCATAGGTGGGCAAAGGTTGTGGTACGTATAATAATTATACTGTGTGTATAGTCGCAGATACGTATCTACCTGGGCGCCAGTTCCATATTCCGGTTTCACTTCACCCGGACTCGGGCACAAATTTAATTTGACCTCATCTCTGTTCGATTCTGTCGCAGTTCCATCCGTCTTGTGTGGAACTTGCCACTTGGTAGTTGGTTAGTCGAATGTCGATAGGTGCGCGAAACGTGACGGCGAGTGAGAATCTGTTTCGAGAGGATTTGGCGACTCGCTGCGATGGCGTTCGCGTTCGCCAGCGGCCAGCGCTCAGCACTCAGCAGGCACCAGGCACCAGGCACCAGGCAGCAGTCAGCCCTCGCCCATGTCTAACCAGTTTATTTTATCTCGACTCGTGCGCGACGTGCAAGTGAAGGACGCATATTGGGAAATGTGTTCGATGTTGCTCCACGTACTTACTTGTTTGTTGGTTCAGCCACCTACATAACAAACGACATAGGTGCTCGTACGTGTGGGTACAGAGCTCATTGATGTACCGTTGTGCTACTATGGGTTGTATCCGCGGCTATGAGCTAAGGCTACCGCAAAATACTCGCGCGTAGATAACTTGTCTGTGGTTTTGTGGTTTCCGCCCTACCTACCTACTTACTCAGCTTAAAGTCAGCATCGCGAAGAACAGCCGATTATCGATGAAACGCGTGTAAACAACAGTCGTTTGCGAATTGATGGTTGCGATGGTCTACGAGTCCGTCGACGAGACCGCGAGTCATAATTATGACATAATTATGACGAATAGTCACCGAGACGGAGTAATTTGTTTTTTGTCTTTTTCGCAACTCGTTTTGCGAATAAAGCTACAATTGTTTGCATAGTAAATTGTTTGGGTATTTGTGCGCGTCGATTCGTCCACATCGTCGGCTGTGTGTAAGTCCGCCCTTAGACCCATCCGACTCTTGTACGTGCGTAGATAATTCGCTGCTCGTGTAAAATATAACGATAGATAGTGGTAGATACTTACCAGAGATGGTAACAGGTACTAGATACCGGACAGACTGTACTCGTATATGGTAGCCAGCACTCCAGCAGGCAGCAGGCAGCAGGCAGCAGGCCGCTGGCTGCGCCTACGAGTAGGCCTGTAAGCGGTTGGCAGTCGTGAGTCGCCTGTCGTTCTTTGCCATTACCTACGCGAGAACCGTATCGATTCGTCTTCATCCGCTAATTAGTTATTACTAATTACTGATTGTTAATTACGTGTCGGTCGGTGCCATCGCGTAGCCTTCTTGGTCGCCGGCGCTGCCGCTGCCGCTGCCGCCGTCATTCGCCAACCGGTTTTGGTGCTGCCTCTTTCGACGCTCACCTCGTTGACAGTTGAAAGTCGACAATCGACAATCGACAATCGACGGAGACCTCCATCCGTCGTTCTGTTAATCATATCAATGTCCGTTCGATTCATTGACGTATTGTCGTGGCTGTAGGTTATTAATATCGCATAATATCTCATAATATGTCATCATCATTTCGTATCATCTGCATGCGCATCCGGCGTGCCGCATAAGTATTGCCTGAAGGCCGAATGTGAGAACGGTGTGGTCTGTTCTCCCTCCAATGAGTCGAGTCAACTAATGTGCAAATCATACTGGCAGGGGCCGATTTAGGTATTACGAGTCGCGGGGCTAGAATTTTGTGGAGGCCCCAACAAACAGTTTTCAGTGGTTAGGAGGAGGAGATTTATAGTGGTGGAAAAGAAATATTTGGGAAATATCTCAAACGCGGTGAATGTGTATTTTCCAAAAGTGTCAAATTTTGTAATGGCTGCCATTCCAAAACCAGTTGACCGATTTCGCTCAAATTCAATACCAAATCAGTCCCTAATGGTCTCCAACTGCCAAAAAAATTTTAAGCCAAAATCGTTAAATTTAGAGGAGTTACCGTGATGACAACGTAGTGGGTTTGCAACACTTTGAGAACCCCTTCCTCAGAAATTAGAGGATGAATTTCAAAAATTTTGAAACGAATGTGTAGCCCATGAAAGCTTCTAACGCTACCCCAAGTTTCATTGCCATACGTCAAACAGCGGAGACTCCACAGACTCTCATAAAGTGCCAAAATGAGCAAAAAGTGGAAATATATATATATATATATATACATATATATATTTGGACTGTAATTGTATATACGTATGTACATATGTATATATCTATATGAATTCGAGTTATTGGTGCCAAAATTTTCCCGAGGTCATGAAATGAAAAACGTACCCACCCCAACCCTGGAAGATAATACCGCACCAAGCCCAATTAGTAGATTTTCCAAAGAAAACCTACTGAAAAAATAGTGGTACAGGACGTATTATGCGGATGATCCGCACCAAAATTGGTAGCATACTACAATAAATTATAATAAATATTTATTCCGAATTTCGTGGCTGTTGGTGAAAAATTGAACATTTTATAGCCAGAATAAAAACAAAAACTCGAGCACAGCAAGCCTCGCTAGTAAAAATAGGTTTTCGAGAAAAATAATTATGAATTTTGATGGTTACATTAATTATCTGTAAGTTTATATACGTTAATGGTATATTATGATTGTATGAAATGTGTTAGCTGTTGACAAAATGAGTATTAGACAATGGGAAATTTAAAAGCATTATTTCTTGAGAAAATGAAAAATTAATTATGTTGATAAAGTATGGTACATATAATCGTATAATTTAAAATAGAACCCAAGAAATTTATAAAGTTCTGATGTAAAAAAAAAAAGAAAACACGAGCATGTGGTTGATTTTTGTAAAAATAAAATTTGATGCGAAATTAGAAAAAGAAATAAGAAAAATTAGCTTTACCTGAAGTACCGTTCAGTCAATTCGCACCAAAATTGGTAGCATGCTACAATAAATTGTCATGAATATGTATTTCAAATTTTGTACACATTGTTTCAAAATTCCGCATTTTATGACCAATATGAAAACAAATAGCGGTGATGGAAATACCTTCAGGCCGATCCGCCCCAAAATTAATAGGGTACTGCAATTATTTAAAATAAATTGTTTTGTCTACGTTTTTTAGGCAAAACTGGTTTCAATTTATTTTGGTTTTTATACGCTTTTATTCCACTTACTCAATTTGTTTAAGTACACCGAATGACCAACTTCAGCGCTGCTTTCACGTATTGCGACACATGCACACATACTCTTATATCCGTTTTTATCAGTTGTTTTTTCAATTTTTGTTTGTTTCTGTCTGGGGAAAAAAAGTGAGAAATTTTATTTTCTCATTCGCCGTTATTTTCTTCTTCAAATTATAAAAGCGTATTTTTTAAACACTCGTTTTTAAACTAACTTATTGACATTGATATGTTAGTTAGAACTGAAATTGGCAAAGGGCTATTGAACATTCTTGCATTGACTAGTCAAAACTAGATAGGGCCAAGGGTATTTACCCAATGTATAGAACGTTTTTTGGAACCCTTCATATTTCTGGTCCAATGCTGGTAAAGATGGCGAATATCAAAAAGTTTTGATATCGATATTCAGAAACTATCGATGTTATCGATAGTTTCTCATTTATTAGTTTTAATTAAACACACCATTTCCCAACTCAGAATTTTTTTCCCTGGGGGCAAAGAAATTAGCTGCCCCGACCAAATTTTGAGAATTAAAATTTGTGTATGAATGTCTGTATTTCATGTCGTCAACATGTAATAGGTTTCAAAAAACTCTAAAGAAGTTGCAGTTCGTTACAAAGAATAGTTTTTTCAAAAGGTAAAAAATTAATGGGTAAAAAGTTTGTAATAGGTCATAATGCATGATTGTATTGAAGTTTGTGACTGTTGACCTAAAATTACGCAGTTTAAAACCATTATCCCTCTTTTAAAATTGAAACAAATACTACCTTTATAGAAGTAAGTACCATTCCATCCATCGCCTCCAAAATTAGTAGCATATTACAAAAAGTTATATTGAATTTTTTTTAAATTTTGTAACTATTGGCCCAAAATTAAGCATTTTATACCTAAAATAAAAACCAAAATAGTACTGTCTGGCAGATCCACGGGGAAATTAATAAGTTAGGTCCTTGGCTTAGTAGTAATGTTCGTATTAAATCTTGTGACTATTGAACAAAAGTTGGGACCTGCATCGTAGTAAAAAGAAAATAGATTATAGATACAAATGGATTATAGATACATATTATAATTATATCTACCTATATCAGGTACGCTAGATTCAGACATCAGCCTAGTAATCTAAAAAATGTTACTGAAAAATATGATATACTAACTTCCTATACGTAAGTAACATTCAAAGAAGACTTTTGGTTGTGTTTAAATGCTAAATCACCCTCATTTTCTCCAAAAATTGAAAAAGACCTAATTGAGTTTTCACTTATTTTGAAAATGTTACTAGTTTCGAATTAACACTCATTCTCATCTTCCCTGAAACTAGTAACATATTCAGTATTGAGAATTCTACAAATAGTTCAATTCCCAAATACATTGATAAATTACATGTAGTCTGTATTTTTCATATTAAAGCAAATAGAAATATCAAAATTTTGCTCTCCAGGAGAATTGTTACAAATTCCTACTTTTAACATTTTCTGTACTTCCTAGAGCATGATAGTTCAATTACTTTTACTAATTTAATCAATAGGTCAACAATCGATTAATTGTTTAAATTACTAGCCTCCTCATTTCGTTCTCAAATTTACCTATGTGATTATCAGTTTATTTTTCAATTGTTACTAATTTTGTTTCTGTAATTATGTCTCCAAAAATGGTAACATATTCAGTACTAAAAATTCTATCAATAGGTCTAGTATCAAATGAATTGATAAAATACACTGTGGCTATATATTATACAGAAATCTCAAAGTTGCGCTCTCCTGCAAAATTGTTACTTATTTCTAAATTAAACTTCTTCACTTTATCCCAGAAAATACAGGTCTGTTTACATCCACTAATTTAATCAATAGGTTAACTGTCAATTAAATGTGTGAATAAAAATCAGTCTCATTTTCCATGTAAAGTTGAGTAGACCTATGTGTGTTTTTACTCACATTTTTATCATTGCTGGTTTTGTGTCAGTACTCATTTTTGCCTTTCCTCAAACCTGTAACACAATGATTATTTAGGATTACATCAATAGGTCAACTTCAAAATGCATTAAAATAAAATATTATTGCAGTGTGTGGAATACCTTGTTGTAAAAAGATATTCTCACTAGAAGGTAATCTACAGATTTTGCATGTTCAACCACTTCGTATATAAATATACGGGTAAGCCAAAACCTGGGTGAACACTGGCAATTTTAGAGCCAGTTTGGATGGTTTATGTATGGGGTTAATTATATGCACACCAACACACATACATAGTGATTACGTAGGTTTGTGTGAGCAGCCCGGTTGTGTCATTTCTTATAGTGTTAAAAAATGATGAGCTAGTTCGTATATGGAAATTTGACATCATCGTATTATTGAGATTGGTCACAATTCAGTACTCGTACATTACTCGCATGTATGTGCAAGTAATTACAATTTAATGTAATCAGTGCAATTAGTTTAACGTTATGAAGACGAATATTGGCCTGCCCTGTGGTGGCAACTGTCATTGGGGGTCCGCTCAAACATGAGTCCCCACACAGTGTTTAAATGATAAACTAAATAGAAAACAGACATATCCCAATTTTTCCATTTTGATAAATTGTTACTAATTGCTAAAGAATAGAATAAAAGCTTATAATTATACTTTCCTTCTTCCCAGAAAATACTAGTTTTGTTAATTTCATCTATTTCATCAGTAAATCAATCCTTAAACAATGTAGTTCTTTTCTTTTTCATGTGAGTTAATAAACCTATTCAAGGTTCAACTGATATTTAAATAGTTACTGCTTTTCTGTTAATACTTGAATCCCATTTCTCAAAAACCAATAACATATTAAGTAATAATGATTTTATCTTTAGGTCAGTTATTAAATATAGTCTGACAAATGTCAATAAGTATGTTTCTACAATAATGCCTGTTCAGCAAAGTGTTACTAGTTTTTGGTTTGGGCTTATTAATTTCTTAATAATCAATAACTTATCGTTTTCTTTTATTGATTAGGGTAATAGGACAACAAGAAAACATTCCCATATTGTGTTCATAATTTTCTTGAATTTTTAATTTGAGTTGTCCTATTTCAGTTTTAGGCCATTCAAATAATGGAGTAATGAGGCCCTCAACAATTCTCAATGGTCTTTCATAAAATCAGTAAAAAAATTTTTTAACCTTATTTCCCTACCTTTATTTTGTAATCTACATCTTCAACTTTTAGATTCTATTTTTTTTCTATTTTTTCTTTTAAAAAATAAACACGTCTTATTATCAAATTTGTCACTGGTTTTCATCAACATTATAACGATTGTAAAAAGATTTTGATGTCTGTTGATTACTATGTGTTGAGGGTCAATAGGTCAATAATTATAAAATGTTAAAAACATATTTCTACTCTTTACTAGTTGTCTGTTAGTTGTACTATTTGTAATTCAGAATTTCTGTTTCTTTCTTATACAATTTGCAATCACAATGATATTTATTAAATATTTTTCAGTAACATTTTTTAGATTACCTGGCAGATGTCCGAATCTAGCGCATGTGATTTACCTATTATGAATTTCATTTTTTAGTGCCAATATTTTCCTTGATTTATAATTTATGAAAAGAAAAAAAACCAACCCCGACTTCCTAATTGCGTGAAAAGATTGAAATCGATAAATAGGTTTTCATGGAAATCCTACTTGAAAATAATAACATCATACGTCTTAATGAGAAAATAATTTATAGCCATGTCACCCACAACACGTTTTTATTTTATTGGTTCCCACGTTTTTCTCTTCGATCATTTAGTTCTGGATATCCAGGTAAACATGAAAATCCTTGTCAACATCTCAGTGGGCGTCCATCTACTGCACATGTGCTGTAGCTCTTATTGCATCTCTTTTGAATCTGTCGTTTCTGTTGTTATTGTAAATCTGTGACGGCTTCGAGAACAGACGAAAAAATACCTACTGCACATGTGCAGTAAACCGATGTCCGTTGTTCGGCTTAGATTGATAATATTTAATGACATGTTTCGTTAACATTGGTGAGATAGGGCGGCTGGGTATCCAGTACAAAATGATCGAAGGTTTCCTCCTTGTGTTCCTTTTTCCCGATTTTTTGGTGGGCAAGAGCATCAGCTTACCGTATTGTCACTGCGTCCATGAAACTCGCGCATAAAAAACTAAAAACAAACAATTTAATTTGTACGTTATAGAGAAAAAGAAATGTCACAGTTGGAAAATTTGGTTTAATTATCAAGTAAACTATAGAGAAAAAACTATCGATAGTATTGATAGTTTTCGATATTGTGCCACCTCTGAATTCTGGATTGAATCGATTGTTGGACCCTTTCGTACCCCAAAAAAGAGGGTCAAGGAAATGTTTTCGTACCTATTGTTTAGTGACATCATTCTCTACATGTTTTGAGGCACTGAATTCGAATTTTCAGTTCCAATTTTCGACTGAATGAATTGTTCGACCCTTTGGGACCACAACAAGGGAGCCAAGATAATTTTTTCTTGTATTATTGGGTGACGCATCGTTGGATATATTTTTTGCGCCTCTAAAATCAAATTTTTGATCCAATTTTGTGTTTAATCTGTACTTGGATGCTTTGAAAATATTAAAAGAAGTGAATTAGGTAAGAAACTTTTTTTGTATTATCTCGTGGTACATAGTACGATACATTTTTTGGGTGCTGAATTCTTATTTCAGGTTAAATTTGTTTGATTGAAATAATTATTGGAAAATTTAGGGTTTCGAAAATTTGAGTTGATGAAAAAGGGCGATCATAGGAAAATACTCCATAAACGCAATGCAGGATGCTGTTGGTAACTTCTAAATATGCTTTCTTATCCCCCCCCCCCCCCCCCAAAAAAAAAAAAAAAAAAAAAAAATTCCTAATTCAAAATGGGAGAATGATGTTAATTATTTTCTTTTGTCGTGCTACGGATAATTCTCATCATCTCCACCGCTAACCCCGTCTATTACCCCGTTTGCAAGCAAACTGGTTAAAACGTAGAACGTATCTGAGTTGCAGTTAGTACAATATGGGAATGGGCTGACTCCGGTGGAGCATGTAGATGTGTGATGAGTGCGTGGAGAAAGGGACAGAAACCTAAGAAGCTTACGACTGTACGTAATGTTTTTCCTTCATTTATGAACAAATAGTTGATTCGACCGAATTTTTTATTGCGTATGATTTACAAATATGAGGGGAAAGCAAGAGAAAATGTGCGCTTGTCTGCATAACTTTTAGCTTTGTAGCTCATTGATAATATTTTATTTCATCGCTGACCGTCATCATTCGCCCCCAATTTTTCGGAAACTATCGGAATTGCTTTCAAACCTTCTATGATGCATTTTTTTCAACCCTTGAGCGCGCATTCGACGAAGGCTGTCTGTATCGCCTGATTAATACCTAATTCGTTTTAATTTTCACTTTTTCAGACAAGCTCGTCGAGTACAGATGTGCGTCGTCGGTGCCCGAACTCGCTCGTTCTTTTGACATAGAGCTGCTTCCAGACCCAGTCAGTAGGGTTCGAAGGAGTGCCGATGCAGATGGAAACTCGACTCAGTCGACAACGGCCTCGTATACCGAAACGAATGCTACAATCGCCGTCGTTCGACATCCGCAGCCGCAATCGGCGGAATCTGCATCCTCAAAACTTAATACCGACATTTCCACAAGTGTTAGCGAAACTCAGAGTAAGTATCGTAATTCTCAATCGGACCTTGGACGAGAATAGAATTTGTTTGCGTTTTTCTTACGACGACGATCATCGAATGCTCAAGACGTATACAATCATCGGCTGCGGCCGATGTGACTGTAGTGATGTTGTGAGTTAGTTTTCGACTCGATGTAGCGGATGAAATCTTTGACTTTACGTGTAGCATTGGACCAGTAAAGCTCGGCAAGACCGATGTACTTTTTAATGTCGAGACATGCCGGCGAAAAAGTAGCCAACCCTAGCGTACCTTCTACGTATTTTTTTCGACCTTTTGCTCGAGTTCACTAATTTAGAATACTACGTCTGATAAAGAGATCACTTAAATTCACAACGATAGTAGCGTGCATAATCATAGTCTAAAGTAAGTCAAAAGGTACGCAGTGGTGGCCTATTTAGCGCCGGCTTGTCTAACCATAAGTCATTTTTCTTTGTTGGTCCAGTACTATAATAAATTATAGTCAAACGAAAAAATTGATTTGTTTCCTATTTTAGATATTTTAGTTCGTGTAAACGTTGAGAGGGGGGGGGGGTGGGTCTACGTCATCACGTGGTGGATGGACCGTGGACGAGTAAATAGTTATGGTCTCGACTTGCCGCGCCCTTACTAACGAATGTATCTGTCCGGTCAAAATCGAAATTTATTTCATGTTTATTGCTCTCGTAATTTCGATGCGTGCTGTAAGTTCATTCGACGAATTTAGGGCTTAAATTCGAGGAAATTTTATTCTTTTGGTGTCATTAAAATCAGTCGAATGGTCGGTGGCGTAGCTAGCTATTTGTTTTGAGATGTGCTTTTGGTGATCATCAGATTACTGAATTCTATTCAAAACCAAATAAGTTGAGATATAGGCCGCAAGTAAATTGTTTTGTATAGTGAGTGAGCGTATCTCTCATGAGATGAGAACTTCGAATTTTGCTAAATGGTTTTCAGTGAGCTAATTGAATACCCGAATGCTTGGAATTAAAACTAAATCTATTATATAGTCAAGAAGATGAAACGAATTTTTTTTTCATCGTTATGCGAATAATCTGTCCGTAGGAGAAGAGGCTGATTTTTCTGGTAAAATTTATGGAACTTCTTTAACGAAAGGTATGAAAAATTGAATTTCATGACCCCGATTAAATATGGAAATTGGTTTATATATGTGTTGGCTACTTTCCACTCATTTGCCTGTATTCGTGTACATTCGCTGATTCATCATATTTAGGCAAGTAATCGTGTCACTAAAAGGTTTGTAACGAAATAACGGAACACTGAAAAGTCGCCGTGGTCTCTTTGAGTCGGGAGAAAATTAACTGCGTCATTCCATTAAAATCGGAAAATTATGTGTCGAAGGTTAATTAATTTGTTTGGCTCAGAAAAATAATTTGAAATTGCGAAAATTACCTATTACCCTTGAGAAATAATTAGCCTTCGTTGTTTGCGTGGTTTAGGGATGGGGAAAGAAAATTATGATGCCAGAAGTATGAACCAATTCAAAATTCTGGCATTTAAATTATTTTTTTCTTCCTCCTACCGTTTGAGATGATTTTTAATTTGACTAATAGAGAAGTTTGTACTCAGTTCGTATGAGTGTGACGAGGATGTATTTAATTGAAGTATATTTAACCCTTACTAGTTTTAGGAGCCATCTGTTGGGCGAATGGTAAAAGCCATAAATTAATGTTGAAAATAATCTCGTAATAATTGAGATATCTGAAAAAATATAAAAATACATTTTCAAATGTAATCTGAAATAGGACTTGTCAATGTTCTATGGGATGGTAATTCTGAATCTAAACATACTGTACTGTAGTAATATTTATACTCGGGCAGGTATAGTAATATTGAATAAATTTGCCCACTATGATAACTGGTATTGGCGCATGTTACCTATTACCACAACGTGCAGTAACTTACAACAGGGACAGGCCAATTCAGTTATTTTTTTGTACAGTGCTAGGGAATGCTCTATTTTTGAGGTACCGAATGTATAGCGTGGGAAAAGTCGCCAGTTTCGAAATCATTCAACTCTCATCTACATTTTGCTTGCATTCTTGGTTCCGCTTACCTAATTTCTACACGCCTTCTTCTGGTTCATTCACTTTCTTCCTCTGGTTTTGTTTCGGTAGATAATTTGAATTATTTTTAAGCATTCGGTACTTTCTTTTCCGAGAAACATGCCCTAAAAGAACATTATAACTCCCTCCTTTTGATAACAAAAAATGAATTTTCAGTTCGTTGACGTAGCAGGGATCATGAGTTTAATACCCGCCCTCCAAACGAGAGTATTGAATCTAAAAGTGGGGATAATAGGTTTCATCCTCTCCTCAGCGGAGTAATGAATTCAGAAAAAAAAAGAGTGTTCAGTAATTTTTAACATTTGGAAAAGCTTTTAGAGCATTTGTTATGAGAAATATAATTTGTGACTTGGTTGTAGTGAGCAATTATCGACGACTACAATTACCACACTCGCCAACAACTCGTGCTTAAAAATATTATACTCCATGATAATTGCTCACTTTCCTCCGTAGTCGCATAATATACAGGGTTGTTCATTTCCACTGACACCATACAAAAAGCCGTTTACAATAGGTTCATTTCTCCGGCCCCCCCATTTCAAATTTTGACCTGAAAATTTTTGGCCTAATTGTGCTCAGTTTGTGCTAATATGTGCCCTCAATTTCAGAATTTGTGCTCACCTTCCTTAGATATAAAAAAAAGAGTCTGGGTGGGGCTGGAGAAATGCTAGCCCCCCCATTTCGAATTTTGACTCTAAACTTTGTATGCTAATTGTGCTTCATTTGTGCTAATTTTTGCCGTTAATTTTAGAATTTGTGTTCATTTATTTTCAAAGATAGGGGCCTCAGAAATTTATGTTTCAGCCCCCCATTAAAAATTTTGAGTTGAAACTTTGCATGCTAATTGTGCTTAATTTGTGCTAATTTGTGCTGCAAATTAAAAATTTTATACTCATTCCCTTTCAAAAATATTTGTGGTTTAATGTCTCCCCTCAGCCCCCCAAATTTGAATTTTGACCTAAAATTTTTCATACTAGCTGGATTTAATTAATGCTAAATTTTGCTACCAATTTTGGAATTTGTTATCACACCCTTCTTAATATATAAAAAAAAGTTTGTGGGTGCGGCTGGAGAAATGCTAGCCCCACCCATTTTGAATTTTGACTCAAAACTTGGCATACTAATTGTGCTCAATTTGTGCCAATTTGTGCCAACCATTTTCTAATTTTTGCTCACTTCCCAACTCAGATATGGAGCATGAAAGATTTCCTCTCAGCTCGCCCTTTTTGAATTTTCATATAAAACTTTGTCCACTACTTTATTCTAATTTGTTCTTAATTGTGCCAACAAGCTTATAATTCCTGTACATTCAAATCTTTAATTGTTTGCAAAACAAATTTGGGTGGGGCTGGGAAAATGCAGCCCCACCCATTTTGAATTTTGACTTGAAATTTTGCTAATTGATTGTGCTCAATTTGTGCTAATTTTTGCTAACCATTTTATAATTTGTACTCAATTATTAACTGAAATAATGGGTTAGGAAGGTTTTGTCTTAGCCCCCCCTTTTGGAATTTTGAGCTGAAACTTTTCCAGTTATTTTATCTTAAATTGTGCTTATTTGTGCCAACTTTCTTGTTTGAAATTTTAAAGTTGCAATTTCAAGCAACTAATAACAATCACCCATCTCTGTTGTAGCCTAAATAATAGTCATTTATAACAAAATTTTCAGTAGGGTCAAGAAAATTCAAACCTTCCATTTTAAATAGGAGTTAAATTTTATTACAATTTTTATTATAGTTTGTACCAAACTTTTACCTAGGTACTTTTGAGTGAACTATACTTAACCCATAATTTGCAGGTATTTGCCAAAATATCATTATTTTTCACAAAACATTAATATTTTGTGTAGGTATCAATACTGGAAAATCATTTCCATTTCCGATAGCAGTTGAACAAAGGGAACAAGCTACAGCAGAAATAGAAAAAGATATGGGGAAAATACGTAAGATAGTAAGACTCCATCCTTCAAAGAGGAATGTAATAGATTACCTAAATATTTAAAGGTTTTGTGACAAATAAAAACATCATAACTTTTGTTTTACTGAACAACTCGAGTGCTGGCTAGTTTAATATAAGCTAAATTAGTGGATGTTTTTTACCAAGTATTATGTAGTATGACAGATTCAGTTTTTGTAACATCTATTCTGAAGTATAATCATGAAGAAATTATTCACATTCTCTTTCATGAATAAGCTGATGTAAACAGCGAAGTATCCATAGAACTTTGAAAGTTGGTAATCTATTACATTCCTCTTTGAAGGATGGAGTCTTATTATCTTACGTATTTTCCCCATATCTTTTTCTATTTCTGCTGTAGCTTGTTCCCTTTGTTCAACTGCTATCGGAAATGGAACTTGATATAGTGATTTCTCCTTCTCTCACAAACTTTGGACTAGCTCTAATTTTTCGAGATTAGAAGAAATCACTTTGTTTGGTACCTTCACCTTAGCAAGACATACGAAATACTTTTTGATTGCAACTTTGTAATAACTTGTACAATTTACCTCGATGAAATCTCATCGTATTATTTCATCTGGTGTTTCTTATTTTGTTTAAATTTGTCGGTCTTGTAATATTTCATTCGATTCTCCAATATGGATTTGACTGTCTTTTGAAAACAACTTATGTTATTTCATTTTTTGAATAAACCAGTATTTTTTATTCCCGTTTTCGATTATTTTGATTAACATCATGTCAGGCCAAAAAGGTCATTTATGGTAGGGAAATTTGGTGGTTGATAACGTAGGTTTTAAAAAGAGGATAAAAGTTCTGAGAAAATAGGGAAATAATGAAGAAAAGAAAATGGTTAACTTTCAATCTTTTAGATTTTTAAGAATATAAAAACACACGAGTTCAGCCAGAACAAACCCTGGGTCTCTCCCCTTCCAGTTTTTCTCCCCCACAGTGAATTTTGGAATTTCTCACTGTGGGATATTATTAATTTAATATTTAAAATTTCCGATTTTTTCTATTTTAATATATCATTTTGACAACTTTTCAATTTCACTTTCATTCTTTCACTAGTAAAACATTCATTTCCTCGATGTTTTCATCTCCAGATACCATGTGTATGGTATCTTGTTACATACTTTGAGAATCAATTCAGGTAAGTGATTGATTGAAAGTTTGTACAAGTCAATAAAAAACCAAGTTTTATACAACGGATAAAAACAAATTTGGGATACCAAAACAGCATTCCAAGTATTGAATAAAACATATATTATCAATATGCATGATGAGGAGAGACTCATCTTATTTTGATCTCAATTGAGGCCAGTACCTGAGTTGTTCAGGAAATGAAAAGTTGTGATGTTTTTATTTGTCACAAAACCAATAAATATTTAAATTTTGATGAAAATTAATGATTGAGAGACTTGTTTCTTATCTTTTAGTATACTTAAATCCCAGATTTTTTGGTTTGTTTGCAGTAACCATTAACAGTCATCTTATTTTTATTTTTTTGTATAATTTATTGTTGATTGTGGGGGATAGGTATAAACGCAAACATATGAACCTAAATTAATTAGACATCAAGTATGCAGCAACTATGGCAACATGGATAAAGCTGCTAGATGTCACACAGGGGTGCCAGATTAAAACCCCAGGGGCAACAACACCTACATTGATCGACTCATATAATGTGGTAATGTGATAACCTTCATAGAATTATTAAATAACTTTGAATGAGTAACTACATTAAAATACAAATCACTTAGAAAGATATATATATATATATATATATATATGAAAATTCATGATATAGGTGCATAAGTACGTCACATGAGAAAAAAGGGATGATAAATACATATAAAATTAATGTGTTAAAATTTAAATAAAAAAAAAGGTGAAACATATGTACACACAACAGGAGAGAAACTGAAGTGTTCTTTATTGAAAATATTATAATAATTCATTTTCAGGGTTATAAGGGGCTCAGGGAGTGGTTCAATCAAACAATGAAACAAAAATTGGAAATTAGACCTTGAGAAAAGATACCTGCCAAATACGTCTCAGTTTTACAAAAAGTAATTTTTAATACAATTTTTGGGGTAATAGGAAGGGCAAGGAAAGGTTCTGTAGAAAAATGGTCTCAATATTTTAACTCAGTTCATTCAGATGCATGTCCTCTGATGTATCAAACAATAATATGTGGAAATATTATCCTAACCCCCTTTTTGTTGTCACAGGGGGCCCTAGGATTGTTTTAATATTTAAAATAACCCAAAATTTGAAATCATTGCCTATGAAACATGTCCTAAGATATGTAACACAATGGTACATATAAATATTATTTGATCATTTTTTATCAATTTGACCATCTATTTAATAACATAAATTATGTGTACCTACTTGCCTAACAACAATATTTTTTGTCTGCAAAAGTTATATGGGGATGAACAAATAATATATTATATCGGCATGTAATGATATTTATAGGACTTTATTTTTGGGAAGTTATCCACTCCACCACAATTTTTGTTTTTCTGAAAATAAATCTTATCATTATACTTATCAATTTGAAGAAAACTGGGAATGGGATAGTTTTTCATTTCATAATGCCAGGATTAGTATTCTAAAAATACCAATACCTCAAATTCATTTATATCTATCAGTATTTATTTATTTATGTGTTTAGATACCTATTTCTTTTGTCAAAAATAGCGGTTGTAATTTTGACCTAATTTAGTTGCAATTTAATATGCTGGTTAAAAGCTTATGAGACAAGATCTAATTATAATTTACTGAAAATTGGTTGGGTAGTTCGGGCCTAACTGATTGTAAAATTATAAAGTTGAACTGTATGATTGTTTGATGGTGGTGGAATTTGTTAATTGTCTTTTTTTATGTGCTGCAAATCTATTTGCTGAAATTTTTGATTGTCGTTTTGAATTGTCTCTTTATATTTGGGGTTATTAAAATAATATGCTTAATGATAGATTTTGTTGCTTTTTATCGACTGCGTCGGAAAGAAGTATTATGTTTAACCCGTTTTCTGGAAATCTAATGAAATTTTGTGCCACTATGCAGTATTTAATATTGATCTTAAAATACGAATGGTGGTTCAAAAATTGGTATTTTTATGGTGAATAACACTGGCCAAAGAAATCTGAAAAATTCCCCATAGATAACCCAAAAATTAGATTCAAAATTTGGGAATTTTTTTCATCAAAAAAGTCGGATTACAAGTCCCAATTCCAAATAAAACAGAATAACACATACCGATTGGATCATCCAAAAGTGTCTAGGATACGGTATTTCTTGTGGTTATATAAATATTTCAGATAACACCCTTCTGTCAGTACTATATTAGCCTTCCTTAGTTATGCATGTATAAATATTCCACTAGCGAAATTATTGAGTTTTAACATTTCATTGTGTGATACATCACAAAATATGTTTTTTGAGGCGCCGAATCCAAATTTTGTGTTCTTTTCTCTATTTGACCCATTCTTCATCTCCAAATGTGCCCCAAAAGGAGGTCAATTTAGAGTTTCCACATTTCATTGTGTGATACATCACCAAATATGTTTTTTAAATTATTAAGTACATAAAACCAAAATTAACATAAATACTTACTTAATAATTTATACACATATTACCATAAAAATTTGTTTTTTTCTTTCTATTTAATTCACATAGAAGGTTTTTATGATAATATTTTTAATTTGGCAACTTGAATGGAAAAAAGTGCCAATAGAGAGTTATCAATGGAAAAATTTACATGTACTTACAAAGTTTTTTAGTAACAACCAGAAAATACCAAATTAAAAAAATTTTACATAATTTTCAATGATTTTCCAGTATTGATACCTACACAAAATATTAATGTTTTGTGAAAAATAATGATATTTTGGCAAATACCTGCAAATTATGGGTTAAGTATAGTTCACTCAAAAGTACCTAGGTAAAAGTTTGGTACAAACTATAATAAAAATTGTAATAAAATTTAACTCCTATTTAAAATGGAAGGTTTGAATTTTCTTGACCCTACTGAAAATTTTGTTATAAATGACTATTTTTTAGGCTACAACAGAGATGGGTGATTGTTATTAGTTGCTTGAAATTGCAACTTTAAAATTTCAAACAAGAAAGTTGGCACAAATAAGCACAATTTAAGATAAAATAACTGGAAAAGTTTCAGCTCAAAATTCCAAAAGGGGGGGCTAAGACAAAACCTTCCTAACCCATTATTTCAGTTAATAATTGAGTACAAATTATAAAATGGTTAGCAAAAATTAGCACAAATTGAGCACAATCAATTAGCAAAATTTCAAGTCAAAATTCAAAATGGGTGGGGCTGCATTTTCCCAGCCCCACCCAAATTTGTTTTGCAAACAATTAAAGATTTGAATGTACAGGAATTATAAGCTTGTTGGCACAATTAAGAACAAATTAGAATAAAGTAGTGGACAAAGTTTTATATGAAAATTCAAAAAGGGCGAGCTGAGAGGAAATCTTTCATGCTCCATATCTGAGTTGGGAAGTGAGCAAAAATTAGAAAATGGTTGGCACAAATTGGCACAAATTGAGCACAATTAGTATGCCAAGTTTTGAGTCAAAATTCAAAATGGGTGGGGCTAGCATTTCTCCAGCCGCACCCACAAACTTTTTTTTATATATTAAGAAGGGTGTGATAACAAATTCCAAAATTGGTAGCAAAATTTAGCATTAATTAAATCCAGCTAGTATGAAAAATTTTAGGTCAAAATTCAAATTTGGGGGGCTGAGGGGAGACATTAAACCACAAATATTTTTGAAAGGGAATGAGTATAAAATTTTTAATTTGCAGCACAAATTAGCACAAATTAAGCACAATTAGCATGCAAAGTTTCAACTCAAAATTTTTAATGGGGGGCTGAAACATAAATTTCTGAGGCCCCTATCTTTGAAAATAAATGAACACAAATTCTAAAATTAACGGCAAAAATTAGCACAAATGAAGCACAATTAGCATACAAAGTTTAGAGTCAAAATTCGAAATGGGGGGGCTAGCATTTCTCCAGCCCCACCCAGACTCTTTTTTTTAT
Source organism: Ericerus pela (assembly GCA_011428145.1). NCBI lineage: Eukaryota > Metazoa > Arthropoda > Insecta > Hemiptera > Coccidae > Ericerus > Ericerus pela. The sequence goes on along the minus strand of WOFM01000271.1, from coordinate 313,656 downwards.
ATCTAAGGAAGGTGAGCACAAATTCTGAAATTGAGGGCACATATTAGCACAAACTGAGCACAATTAGGCCAAAAATTTTCAGGTCAAAATTTGAAATGGGGGGGCCGGAGAAATGAACCTATTGTAAACGGCTTTTTGTATGGTGTCAGTGGAAATGAACAACCCTGTATATTATGCGACTACGGAGGAAAGTGAGCAATTATCATGGAGTATAATATTTTTAAGCACGAGTTGTTGGCGAGTGTGGTAATTGTAGTCGTCGATAATTGCTCACTACAACCAAGTCACAAATTATATTTCTCATAACAAATGCTCTAAAAGCTTTTCCAAATGTTAAAAATTACTGAACACTCTTTTTTTTTCTGAATTCATTACTCCGCTGAGGAGAGGATGAAACCTATTATCCCCACTTTTAGATTCAATACTCTCGTTTGGAGGGCGGGTATTAAACTCATGATCCCTGCTACGTCAACGAACTGAAAATTCATTTTTTGTTATCAAAAGGAGGGAGTTATAATGTTCTTTTAGGGCATGTTTGAAATTGAGGGCACATATTTTAGCACAAACTGAGCACAATTAGGCCAAAAATTTTCAGGTCAAAATTTGAAATGGGGGGGCGGAGAAATGGACCTTACCTTCTGACGAATCCGCACTAAAATAGATAGGTCTTGTCTTTGACTCAGTGAAAATGTTCGTACCAAGTTTCGTGATTATCGGACGAAAATTCCAACCTGTACCGTGGGATCGAGAAATGAATTTATATTTATCTGTTTATCTATATATAAATGTGTATAGACATATATATGAATTTGAGTTATTGGTGCAAAAATTTTTCTGAGATCATAAAACGAAAAACGTACCCACCTCCAACCCTGGGGGCTAATACCGCACCAAGCGTAACAGGTAGATTTTCCAAAGAAACCTACTTAAAAAAGGGAATCGAACAGTGTGTAGTGTGTGGTGATAACATGTTAAATATATTGAGTTCCTGACGATTCTTATTCCATGTCCTCGATGTCGGATAACTCACCTTATTACTTAAATTTCGTACAATCTACACCTATTAGATAGGGTTGGTATGTCACGATTTCGGGAAAATTTCATTATAGATGTTCTGATCATGGTCCTGTGGGGCGTAATTCTTCACCGATCGAGATAACATTTCTGATGAGGATACATTGGGTCAATATCTCAATCAAGTTTGAAAGTGGGCCAAATCCGTTTATTAGTTTTAGAATTACGGCTCCTTGAATTTTTTTTTGTAATGCAAAATTCTTAAAATCTATAAAGAACGCAACCCGCAGTACAGATAATTTGAAAACGTCGATTTTAGGCAAAATCTACCTTTCCGACTGGCGTGCCATCGGTGTTTTTTTTTCTTAAAGAAAATTTCAGAGGTTAGTATTTAAATGAATTGTTTTTCACCTTCCACGTGTACTTCCTTTCCTTTTTTTTTCCACATGTCCATTGAAATAATTTTCCAATTTTTACTCTTACCTACGAGGCCGTACCCTATTATTTTAATTTCATGGTTGTCTGCTCAGATGATTCATTTTGTATGTTGGTTAGGTACCTACTGCTTACCTGCTACCTACAGCTACAACATTACTTTTCTTCTCTTATTAAAGCGTGAATGTAAATACTTCCTCAGGTTCAACCACATCGAGAAAAAATAATGCTTACACGATGACGTCATCTACGAATACGTATACTGCCCATACCAATTCATCGAAGAAAGGTGCTGCCGTTCCTAGGCAAGGTGCGTAAATGTATTAACATTAATTTTTAATAGTACTCATGTTGCTCCATTTGTTAATTACTACAAATTTGATCAAATTGTACCGTTATGTAGATAGCTGGTGTTGTCTCCACCACTTTAGAATATTAAATAAGCGTTATGCTAAGCACTATTGATATTATTTACTGAAGTAATTCCTTACAGAGAAGAACTTTTTTTAAATGCGGGGAATACTATTCTAACTGAAACACTTCACGTCCCCATTTCTAGGTGGTGAGGGTAGTCCTGTAAGATGGTGGAACATCCCCCAGAATCTGTTTTTGACTTGTATCTTCATAAATATGGCACTTAAGTAGAAGGTAGTTATTTAAAAAATTAATTTACATTAAATTTGATATAAAATAGGTTCTTATTATTTTTTGTGTAGGGTAAACGGTAACGCTGATAAATTACCGCAAAAATGGAGTACACTTTATGAAAGGGCTGTCAGTAGCCAATGAACGTGTTTTTTCGCTGCGATTCAACACGTAATATTTTTCATTAGGTTTTCTGTTGAAAATCTATTTATTAATCTTGGTGTAATGAAACGACTTTTGGTTGGGGGTGGGTACGTTTTTCGTTTCATAACTCGAGAAAAATTTTGGCACTAATAACTCAAATTCATTTATATTTATAAGTCTGTTTCTTGTTACCACGGTACAGGTCGTAATTTTTATCAGACAATCACGAAATTTAGAAAGAACATTAGTACGAAGCCAAGGACGTGATCTATTGATTTTGTTACCGATCGGCCGTACGGTACTTCCGGTATGGCTATTTTCGTTTTTGTTTTGGCTATAAAATTACTAATTTTCGACCAGTAGCTACGAAATTTGAAACAAATATTATAACTTGTTGAAAATGTTTGTGAGGAACGGTCTCACGGTACTTCCGGTAACACTATATTCGTTTTTATTTCGCCTATAAAATGTCTAATTTTGGACCAGTAGGAACGTAATAAGGAATAAATATTTATTACGATCTATTAATATCTTTTTAGTGACTACCTAATTTTATATTTTTCGAAAATCTACTTTTTCTATCGGAGCTGCTGTTTCGTGTTTCGTTTAGTTTTTTAAAACTATATTATGATTAAAAATGAGTGTATTAGTTCGATAGTGAGTGAATAAGTTTCATTTCTTTCAATTTTCAATATTATTCCAATAGTATATTCTCAAATTTCATGTATGTGTACGATGTGATCTTTCTAAATGAGTTTCTGGTGTTCTGTATCAATGCGCAATTGGAAAACACTGCTACAATACAATACCAGCTGAAATGATGCTTGGGAACATAATGTGTGATACTGTAAGTTACATGATGAAAATCTGTTTCTGTTGTGGGTGTTTCTTATTCTTCCAGTTCCCCTATATATATATCTTGTACCCTATTCGTTTTAAGAACAACATGCCATCATTAAGGCAGTTTGCTCATATCAGCACTGTTGAGCATAATCAATACATCATGGAGTTGAAAATTTATGATTTTCTCGCCAAAATAATTGTTAATTATTGATTTTTTCTTTTTCCTTTGCCAACAATCTAAGTGTGATATCATGTCGCTCTTAAATTGAATGGGGCATGTATGTTTAGTTAGTTTCAAATAAGAATGACCTCATTATGTCATAGCCAGTCACACTGTGATGCCTGTCTATGTGTCCAATGATAATTCTGATGAATATTTGTTTTATGCTGGTCATTGATTCATCATGTCAATTCATTGATTCTCTCTTCCACACAACTACCACATTAACCATGGTCTGTGACATCATGGTGTAGTTTTTATTTGAAATGAACTGCACCCTATTACAACAATTATGTTGTCACAAAAAGGTTCGCAACAGTGGTATGTTTTAAGAGTGTATAATATTTGAATAATTACAAGAGTGTTTGTGGACTTTACATATGGTGTTACTAGATTAAAAGAAATTCATATAAAATGAATTGATGCAGGACATCAGACTTATAGCTGAGGGTAAGAGTTTTAGTGATTTGAACTGGGTGTCATGGAAGATATGAATTTGATTGGGAATTTAGGACAAACGTAATTGGGATAGAACCAACGAAGTATGAAAGATTTGACATAAAATTGGAGTAAACACGAAAATATTGAGAATTAGAAAAGTTGCAGAGTGTTGAAATATGTTCATGGAAAACGTGACATCATTAATACAGATGAAAACAATATGGTGAAAGGAAATGGTGATATCTGGTGATGTCATCAGGCAAGTAAGACGTGAAAGGCCAGTTTGGACTTGATCGAAACAATGTGAGAAAAGGGAAGATAAATGTACGAAAATATATTGAAATGGTGTGTGAATTTATGGGAATTGAAGTTTAAGAGAAGTATATGGATTTATTGTGGATGATATAGAAATATCATTACACCTATTCACTTTAAGAACAGTATGATGTCACACATGGGTTGTTGGCAAAGGGGAAAGGAAAAAACAATAATTCACAATTATGTGGCTGAGAAAATTATAAAGTTTCAATTCAATGATGTATAGATTATGCTCAACTGTGCTGATATGTGTGACTTTCTTTTTGATGTCATGTAATTTTGAAAGTGAATATAGGGTACCTTTAGTCCATTTAAAATAAAGAGATGATTTTCTACCTGCAATAAACCGAGTTGGGGGGCATCGTTGGTAATAGAGGGGAGAGGAAAATTTTGGAAACACTGGATGCAAAAAAGAAGTAGGTTACGCTTGTTCCTGTACAATTTTTATTTTGGCTAGCAATATTTAATTTAAATTCAGTAATGTTTATTAGATGCTATTACCTTCGTATTTAAAGTTGGCTGATCCTATATTCTTTAATTCTTATGTATAAAAGATACTTCTGTAATACCATCATGTGACTCTAGTTGCAGATATATTTAGCTATGCGTATATTTCAGTTTCAATATAACTCTAAATCATTTTTTTCTTCATTTTGTACCTGATTAGTTGATAATTTTGAACACATTTAGGGTTCATATATATCTGTGAATTATTACTGTGTAGTTGCATTGAGTAGTCACTAGGTTTGTTTAGGCAGCCATTTTTTTTGTTATTACTGGTAAAATTTCTTGATGTTACATCAAAACACTTCCACACCATCAACCATGTTTCTGATAAAATAGTACCTGCAGAGGTACTGTTGAATTAACAGAAATTTCTGATAATTTTTGAAGTAGAAGAATTACAGTATCTACTAGAAGACGTTTCTGTAATTTTTTTTGCAGAAATTTTACCAGAATTACCAGAAAAAAGACTGCCCAAACAAACCTACTATCTTATATTTATAAAAACCACTTCTATGATGCTATCGCATGACCATTTTTACGGATATAGGATATATTTGGTTATGTGTATATGTGAGTCTAACTTAAAATCTTTTTTTCTTCATAATATCATATCAGTGCACTTGGTTAATTGATAATTCTGACATATTTATGTGCGTAATTAATTTATGTAGATCTGTGTGAATTATTGCTGCACAGCAGCATTGAGTGCTTGCTATATACAAATAAAAGCCGCTTCTGTAACGCTATCACATGACCAGTTTTACTGATATACTTGACTATGTGTTTGTTTTAGTCTAACTAGAAATTATTTCTTTCTTCATAATATATATATTACGACACCTGGTTAATTGATAATTCCTAAATATTTTTGTAGGTCTATGTGAAAATTATTACTGCTTAGCAGCATTGGGTACTCCCTAATACATATATATATATATATATATATGTATACATGAATTCGACAATACAAAGTACATCGACTTATCCCAGATCAATTTTTTCATGTTATATTCAGCTTGGTGTAACTAAATACATCTATAAAAAACTCTAGCTCATCTAGCCTCTCTGGAAAAAATAGGTTTTTAAGAGAAAGAATTAAGAATTTTGATGGTCACATTTATTGTCTGTAAGTTTACATGCGTTAATGATACGTTATGAGTGTATGAAATGTGTTAGCTGCCGACAAAATATTAAATAATTTTAACTCTGATGTTTTTGCAAAATTTAAGCTTTCTACGAATAACTGTTCCCTCGCAAATCCTCTCGATAATTTTTAATTCTTTCAAATTTTTTTACAATAATTATAATGATTATCACAAAGAATACTAATCAAGTTTTTATTTCGCTAATAATTTATTCAAAGGGAAGGAACTAAAATACGAAATTTGATGAATTAATTAATTAAAGAAACTGATATTGATAAGGACTTGTAAAATTTTCGAAGTCCAACTGAACCTCAATCATGATGTCATAATTTTGTAATTCTGATGAAAAAACTTCCTTTCACGAGACACTTGTCTTGAAACTAGGTGGTTAAATGTTCCCGATTCTGTTTCCATTTCAGAATTTTGGTGTTTCCTTTCGGTTTCCAGCGCAAAAAAATATGATTTCTCTTTCAGTTTCCCAATTCCTGCTCTATAGAGAAAGCAATTTTTTTATTTTGTTCTTCTATTGCGTATTTTTCTCGTTTTTGTTTTTATATTCGTGTTGTAGTATTGATTTAATGATACATTTGGAAAAAAAAAAAAGAAGTTACTAAACTAAACATGCTGAAATCTCGTATTTCTGTTTAATCTCTTCCTCAACTTTTTATTGATTGACACGGAAACACCCGAACAAACATTCTGGAAATCTGACCACAGACGTGTGTAAATATTTTATTCGAATTGCCGATCAACGGATCCACCTTTTCGGATCTTTTTTCTTTTTTTTTATACGCTTTTATTCTACTCATTCAATTTTTTGTAGTACATCGAATGACCAACTTTAGCGCTGATTTCACGTGTTGCGACACATGCACACATACTCTTATATCCGTTTTTATCAGTTGTTTTTTCAATTTTTGTTTGTTTCTGTCTGAGAAAAAAAAAGTGAGAAATTTTATTTTCTCTTTCGTCGTTTTCTTCTTCAAATTTTAAAAGAGTATTTTTTTAAAATTCGTTTTTAACCTAACTTATTAATTTTTGAAATGCGAAAAACTTTATTATATATTTTTTTTTCCAGACTTGAATATGGTTTCAAATTTTATAGTGCTAAAAAATTTTAAAATTCGGATGAAATGTCTCCTTGTACGCAGGGAGTGATTCGCAAAGTGAAGCTAGGACATCGGGTGGCTAGTCATATGTATATAATTATATTGGATTTTGAAAGTTGAAAAAAAAATTTTTTTTATTAGTCTAACTAATTAAGTTTGTGGAACAAAATCTTCTACCTCTGCTAGATATTATCGAAATCCCCCTAGGTTAAAACCTTAACTTTTCGTTTAATGGTACCTACTTACTTAATCAATGTTTTGAACTGAGGTGAAGCTTGGGTAAAACTTTGGAGAGTGGCTCCAGGTTCTTTCATTTTTTCTTGAAATGAAATTAAATGTACTATGTATAAATATTTTTTTTTTCTTAACAGGTTGATTCATGTTTTCGGTTTTCTTCACCTCTGATATTTCGCCATAAAATTGTCTGTCTCCATAGTTTTCGCATTTTTAGAATTGAAGATAGAAGTTTGTAATCGACGTTCGTCGGTATCCGTGATAGCTTGTTTGCCGTGAAGTTATATTTCATCTGATTTTTCGGATAAGAAATATAGAAATGTCGTGATTAATTTTTCATGTTAGAAGTGATGTATTTGTTTTCAACATTCTATGTGGTTTGTAGGCTGTCAAGTGTAGACGTCTTTCTCTGAATTTATATATCCAATTCGTTCGTTTGTGTATTCAACTTGAAAATTTTCTGTGTTATCTGATCGTTTTCCCGTAGAGCATTCTCTCTTCAATAAATTATGAGCATTGTTTTACATAATAAAGAAAAAAAGGGATGATTAAAAAACTACAAGGTGCCTCTGCTGTCGCGAATTTTGCGACAATATATTAATTATTATAGAAACCGTTTAACACCGTCTTAAGTTTTATCACTGTTTTTAATCATGTAAAAAATTAAAATGTGCATAAAAATTATTTGGTCTATATTTTAAAATTTATTAATTTGATCAGTGTTAACATACGTTTGAACATAAATCTTTCAACATTTAGGTTCATGAGTTTTGTATATGTGATACAATATTCTTTTGATGAATATGTGGAAGAGTCAGTTTGAAATGTAGTGTAGGTATTCTAAAAATAAATTTTGAAATGGCTGTTTTTTTTATAAGAAATTTAGTTGCCTCTGAAATTTTCAGATATAAGTGCTACTACTTGAAGATAATAGCTGTGTTCAATACATGGCAAAAAAGTTCTGTACCAAAAGTTGACGTGTGGTTTTAGTGCGGGTTTGGTTCTTACAATTTTAGATTTTCAATTTTAGTTGAAGTTAAAATGTGGTTTCATTTCTGTGAATAGTGACATCTAACCTCAACTACTTCTTCCCACTTATTTTCATTGAAATTAGATATAGAATCGAGGTTATCGGATGTTATTGCAAGAATACAGTTTGTTATAAAAATTTGAAATGTTTATGATATATCCTAATAATATGTTCGTTGAAGATTCTGTGACAAACTCGTTGAAATCTCACATTTGGTTGTAAAGTTATAGCAGAAATGCTGAAATTCCACAAAGACATCAAATCTCTATCATTTTAGTCACATTCAGAGATATCTTGACAACTAATCAAAAAATTTCGATTTTCACCCAAATATTTATCCAATATATGCTACGACATCTCTTGAAAATTTCAGCTCAGTCCTATCAGCTACCTTTCATTCCCAAGATATCTCAGAAATTCTATTCAGTATTGGGTTGTGAAATTGAATTTTAAATTAATGATAAGAATTAACAATGATAAACATAATTTTAACGATATGTTTTATGTTTAAAGCTCCAACTAGTGATTATTTTTTCTTATCATCAAATTAAATCATTAAAATTTGCGATAAGTTATTACCTAACATCCTCATGTTTATCATCGTATTTGGTAACTTTTTTTCAGAACGTACTCACCGAGCATAGTCGATATAATGAGATGATCCATATTTAAAAAAAAAATTTCCTTTGGTGTCAAACCAGAAATGGTAAGAAATTGAACAGTGATAAGTTTCCAAATTTGGAAAGTGAAAAGCAAAAGTGGAAAGTGAAATAAATCTTGAAAAAACGAAAAGCATTTGCAGAAGTTTTGCTTTTCAAGGTCAGAAAGAAAATTGAAAAGTGGAATTTCACATTTAGGTCTTGATGAATATGAAAGCCTAAAAAAGACTGAATAATCCATAAGAAAAGAGAATATAATTGTTGTTGTTATTGTTGGATCTCCAATTGTCCAATCATAGGTAAATAATTATATGTATATATATATATACTTCGTATATAGATAGGAAACTTGTAACTCTTTTCAGTTACTCATAATATATGGATTGGTAGTGTACATACACTAAGCACTAGTGTTGCGTGCTATGTTCAAAAATTTCATGGTCTAATAGGGATTCAAACACGAGTCCCTGGAGTTTTCATCAGCATGCTTACCCATGAGCATGAAGCCTAATAAAAATTTTGTAAATCGGAAGATTATTTATACAGATTATAATTATAGTTTATAAGCTGAAGTACTCGTCTAACAGACGGGTTAGACAATAATACCACAAAATATCACCAAATATCTGAATTATTTTTCAAATTTTCTTGATTGAGTAAGAAACCATTTTGTAATTCAAGAAAATTCTTACAAATATAATTGCGGATGTATTTGTACTTTATTGTCAATACGTGATGATTATTATGAATTGATTGTACTTCTTGGTTTTAAAACGTGGAAATAAGCTTGAAAAAAGACTAAAGGCAGAGGTTAAATGAAGCACCTATATTTAATAGTTTTCGTCATATGACATAACTGGGCGTATTTACTGAAACATTTCATCTATTGATTACAAAATTTTAAGGCCATGGATCACTATTGTCATTCAGTAAAAATACTAATAAACAACAGTGACATACCAAAGGCATTTTTTTGGAGGGAGAAAATCAAAAATTCCCACCTGAAAAGGTTAAAATTTTGAACTGAAAATTTTCAAATTTTCCTTTTTAACATTTTTATTCCCAAATCTTCTGGTATGGAAATTTTTGTTTTTGTTTTGGCTATAAAATTTTTAATTTTGGACCAATAGCTATGAAATTCAAAACAGATATTTATTATAATATGTTATAACTGCTATAAATTTTTGTGTAAATCAATTACATGGTAATTCCAATAAAGCTATTTTTGTTTTTATTTTGGATACAAAATTTTGAGTTTTTAACCAACAGCTATGAAATTTGAAGCAAATATTCGTTATGATTTATTATAACTTGATATAAATTTTGGTGCGGATTGGTCATACAGTACTTCCGGTATGGCTATTTTTGTTTTTACTTTGGCTGTAAAATGTTCAATTTGGCATCAATAGCCACAAAATTTGAAACAATTATTTATCATTATTTATTGTAGTATGCTACCAATTTTGGCATGGATCAGCTGGATGTACTTCCAGTACCACTTATTTTTTTTATATTGGTCACAAAATGTGCAATTTTGGAACAAATGTTCAAAATTTGAAACAAATATTTATTATATTTTATTGTAGCATCCTGATAATTTTGGTATGCATCAACCAGTTGGTACTTCCAGTACCACTATATTTATTTTTATATTAGTCATAAAATGTGGAAATTTTGAACAATATGTCTGAAATTTGAAACAAATATCCATTATAATTTATTCTAGCATACTATCTGTTTTGGTGCGGGTTGACTTGATGGTACTTCCGGTAAAGACATTTCTTTTCATTTTTAGTCTGGCTATAAAATGCTTAATTTTGAAAAAATATTTATTATAATTGATTGTCACATTCTACCAGCTTTCATGTAGATCAACAGGATAGTATATCCTTCAATTCAATTTTTGTTTTTAATGGTTTCAAACTGTGTAATTTCGAAATTCAAAACAAATATTTTTAAGTAGGATTTCTATAGAAAATCCACTTATTAGGCTTAGTGCGGTATTAGCCCCCATGTTTGGGGGTGAATAAGTTTTTTGTTTCATGACATCAGGAAAATTTTGGCACCAATAACTCCGATTCACATATATATGTCAATTTCTGGTTTTCACAGTACAGGTTGCAATTTTTGTCCCTTAACCACGAAATTTGGTACAAACATTTTCACTGAGCAAAAGACCTGATCTACTGATTTTATTATGGATTGGCCAGATGGTACTTCCAGTACCACCATTTTTGTTTTTATTTTGGCTATAAAATGCTCAATTTTGCAACAATAGCCACAAAATTTGCAATAAATATTTATTTTGATTCGTTGTAATACCCTTCAAATTTTGGTGGCGATTGACTGGGGGTACTTCCAGTACCACTATTTTTGTTTTTATATTGCTTATAAAATGCAGAATTTTGAAACCATATGTACAAAATTGGAAATAAATATTCATTAAAATTTATTTTAGCATGCTACCAATTTTGGTTTGGATCAGCCTTAAGGTACTTCCAGTAAAGATTTTTTTCTCTCTTTTCTAATTTGAATGAACTTTCCTTTTTAACAAAAATTAACCACATGCTCATGTTTTCACTTCGTTTTTTTATTTATTTCATAACTTTATTATATTTCGTTGGTTTTATTTTAAATTATATGATGTGCACCACACTTCATCATCTTAATTTATTTTTCATTTTTTCAAGAAAAAATACTATTATATTTCACATTGTCTAATATTTTGTCAAAAGTCAACACATTTCATACAATCACAACATACCATTAACATATATAAACTTACAGACAATTAATGTGACAATCAAAATTCATAATTGTTTCTCTCGAAAACCTACTTTTTCTAGCGAGGCTTGCTGCACTAGACTTCTTTCATCTCATTTCTCTCAATAGGAAAAAAATGAATGTCTGAAATGAAACTGCTGACATTAACACAAACAAAGTCACCAGTTGGCGGATGTTTAGCAGTGCCTCTTGTTGGGTTATTCATTTGATAAGTAATTTTCAATATCACTCACACTCAGACACTAATGTTAAGATTACTTTCACACACGCATTCACATGTAGACACTTACGCAAGACCACTTTAAACCTTAATTTTAGCAGTTTGGCTGATCAGATTTTACTTTTTGAGGTCTATAAACCACTTATAGGATATTCTTCATATGTGGTATGAGTTTTGAAAAATTTTGTTCAATATATTAAGAGAACATTCAAGACAGAGGATGGCAAATTGTCTTTATATATTAGATATATTTATGACAACTATAGCACTCTCGTGTTCTGTGATTGTGTGGTTGATTAAAAATAGGAAATCAAAAAAACCCAATTCTCCGACTCATTTTCTAATTTTCTATGATTTTTACTTTTTATGCATGGCTATATATTATACATGTAAGCTCTTTAGAAAATAATGAAGAATCATGTAGACACATCTTTCATCTTTCCATACTTAAAATCCATCGATAGATGAATATAATACAAATCTAATATATATATGAGAGATCTCTGCAACTCACTATATCAGCGAGTGCAAAACACAGACAGAAACTGTGGTTATTTTAAGAATGTGAATACATATTCTTACATCCCCATTCTTCGAGGGGGAGCCGCACTAGGGAAAGAACTGAGCTGATCGTTTACTAATTAGCATTCCGTCTTCCTCAAGATCATCCCACTAGCTTGGCATGTATTGATGGATTTGTAAGCTCTTTAGAAAATAATGAAGAATCATGTAGACACATCTTTCATCTTTCCATACTTAAAATCCATCAATAGATGAATATAATACAAATCTAATATATATATATGAGAGATCTCTGCAACTCACTGTATCAGCGAGTGCGAAACACAGACAGAAACTGTGGTTATTTTAAGAATGTGAATACATATTCTTACATACAGTTGAGATCAGACTGACAAACCAATGTTTAATTTTTTCCATCAAACTCGGATCTAAGAAATTGATCCACCAAGAGATTTTGTTGCTGTTGTGGGATCCGTGTTTGAAAAAGAACAAAAAAGTGTTAATTAACATTTTCTTTTGTGTGCAGTAACAACTCCTTTTTAAAGGGTTTAATTTCTATTGTTCACAGTAGCCAACACTCTATGTATAGGCTTTTTATGCTACCTAATAAAAACGAAGAACTATTTAATGAATAATTTGGAGCAATACTTGTGAAAAAAAGAAGATCCATACTGGTAACACACCATTGTGTTTTAAAAATGAACCAGATTTTTTGTGGAAAACTTCTGCGTTAGTTTTTCACTCATCTTTTATGTTATACTTTAATTATTCGCTATTTAGTCAATGCTTTCGTGTCTCTTTATAGTTCATTTGAAGGTTGAAAATGAAATCGAAAACTCAAAGTTGATTTTTCGTTGAATTATTCAATTCAAACTCTGAAGCTATGCGTACTAAAGAGTTGTTGCTATGTCGAACGTAGCTGTTGTTTTTGTTTCGATGAAAAAATCAAAAATTGAAAAGTTTTAAGTGAAAAGTTTTTAAATTTGGGAAGAGAGAAGCAAAAGTGGAAAGCAAAATAAATGTGGGAAAAAGCAGAAAGCAACAGTGAAAAGCAAATATTGAAAAAGCGAATAGTAAAAAGCAGAAGTTTTATTTTTTACGATCGGAAGCCAAATTGAAGAGCGGAAGCATTACTGAATCACTTTCTACATCTGTGTCGAATAGCCTCAATAAAGTTTTAGTGCTGCAATTTTCAATGATAAACAGAAAATTGTTGGATTAAAGTTGAAGTATATTTTTCAGTATTTCAATGTATAATGTATTAATAAAATTGTTTAATTTCTGACTGAGAAAAAAGTGGTGCATAAGCATGCCTATGCGAAACTATAGAGCCTTTCTTAAAGTGCAGAATGCGCCATTGGCAAATATTTCTTTTTTTCACTCCTCAGTTTTCCAATACCTTGCAAGATTTAGCCGTTCTTCAAAATTTTTTTAAAAGCCCGAATAAGCTTAAACGAAAACTTAAATTAAAAAAATAAATATTTTTGCATACCTGCGGATCATGAGCTTTTTTTGATATGTATAAACGTTTACGTTTGTTGCCCCGTTAATGTATAAAAAAGGAAAAAAAAAATTACTATTAATATAGTGAGAATTTTCTTAACATTTTCATTAAAATAGACTATTCATTATTTAGTTTCCCAAGTTTTATTATGTTACGACTTAATTCGATTTTTAAATTTATCAAGTCTTGATTGTAAAAATCACTTATTTTCAGTTCGAAATTTTCCCCCTCTCCCCTAAAGAAGCGTGTCCCAACGTTCTGTAGTTATGTAGTGGCCTTCATTTATCCAGGAATCAATGAAAACTGGTCGCAAATATCGCAGCTTCATTCATATTACATATTATGTCAAAAAAAAGTACAACCGTAAGACGGCTTCTCTTCATACTCATTGCATGTAATGTTTTATAGCTTTCATTATGGCCAGTGCAGTACCCAAAAAGTGTAGTCAGTGGGAACGTTTTCAACTCCTGTGTGGTCAACTATAGCAACTCTTGGCTGATTCTTAAACAAAATAGAAGAAAGGGACCAGCCATCTTCCAGAAGGTGTTAAGCCTCTTTTACTTTCCTTTCGCTACGGGCGTGATTATCGCTGAACCATATTTGTACTTAGACAAGGGCATATATAAGGGGAGGTCCTGGGGTCTGGACTCCCTTAGCCAAGAAAGAAAAGGTTTACCTTTAGAGATTGTGTAATTTTATCAGTTTTGGTAGTTTTTTCTTGGGGAGGTCAGAAGAGATCACCGAGCATTAGTGGACCCTTCTTCAAGATGGAACTATATAATACGCCATTGTACCTACTCAGATTTTTTAAACATTTTCAGAACTTTGAGTTTATAAGGTCGATGAATCACATGAAAATTGTTATCGTTGCTCAATTTTTTTTCTTTCTTCATTTTCTGTTTTCTTTTTCATAAATTTTTTCCAAAGCTAACGCGTTCTTCACTTCTACTACCCGCTGATTTATAATTTTTAGTATGAACCTGACTGCTGTTGATAGATGTATCAGTTTCTCGATTGCGATTAGGTGTTGAATTGATCAAAAGCCAGTACCTTTATTTCTAAACAATTTACAAAACAAGTATTTTCTGTTCAGCTGTGGAGCTCTGTTTCAGTTTGTGCTTCCTTAACTAGAAACAGCAGTTCAAATCTCAAGGGTGCAATTCTTAACCCTTTTTCACTTTTTGTACTATTAAAAATGACCTCATGCGGGTGTTAATGGTGGGGGTGATGAAAATTTTACGTTTCTTGACAGAACAAAACTGTTGATACAATTTTCCAGTGTTGACCTATTTTTAATGTATGTAATCATAATCATATTTATATGTTACGGAAAGACCAAAATGTGGTGATTGTCGACATACACGATTATATTGGTGAATATCTGAAAAGTGCAACTTAAAATTTTTAATTCGAACATTCACCTTTGGTTGTTGACATACGCCAAGTGGTGTTGGTGAATATTGATAAAATCCTTTTACCTATACTCTCTAGAAATATGAACTTTCATTAGGTAGTCTCGATTGTGCGTATTATGAGGATTTTCCTTTTTCTACATGTAACGTATTTCATACACACTGGAACACATTAAATCATTGAGCGTGAAGTAGAATAATATTTTATATATTCAGCTTTCTACATGTAATGTCATTTTATTCACATTAGCACACAAATGAAATGATCGAGGGTACCTAGTACTTACGCTCTGTTCATGCTAAGAAGAGCATGACGTCAGAATCACAGTAGATGTTGCGGTGATTGGGGAGGAAAAAAAATGTATCGATGTACATTGTTGTCCGATGATAAGTATAATTTTGTGAAGTAAATAAAAACATCGTATTTCAAGCAGATAAGTGTGAATATGGTTTATGACGTCATGCACTTCTTAGCATGAACACAGTATACCCTAGTGGCAAAAACAGTGGGTTTTAAAAAAAATTGATTTGTGTATGTAGGTACATGAAATGAGACTATTCACACAATTTTTCACCCATAATTCGAGTACCCGTACACGTATATGTGTAATGTACATACAACGTGTACGCCTAATATTATGTGTTCAGTGGCCTCAGAAAAGCTTTTGAGTTCCATCATAAGTTCCAATTGGAGGTTCAATGTAATTATCATTTGATATAGCCTAAATTTGGTAAGTAGTTAATTCCAAACATATAAACTACCAGCTTCGAGTTTGGTCAAATGTGATTGATTAGTTCAGTCTTAAGGGCTGACAAAAGTTTAATCAGTGGGGGTAAGATTTAATTATCATGATAGAGGCCTAAAATTTTGCAAACATGCTTTTCCAGGATACATGAGCTTGTAGCACTTGCATTTTTCCAATTCCCTTCCCATTCACCTCTTTCCTATTCATTGGGCTCTGAGAAAAACTAAGCCTAGGCTGTTTTGTGTAGGTGTATTTGATGCACCTTGAATAGACAAATCCAACGCCATATCATTTTTTGTTGTAGCTTAATTAGGAGGCGAGTTATTGGAGAAAAATATGGGTTGATATGTTCTTGTATTTTGTGGACCACCAGTGCATCAGATGGGTCCACTTTTTCATGACCTCGATGCACCTTGATGAGCTGAATGCAATGCCACAATATTCATCGTTGTAGCTCAATTAAAAGGCGAGTTAGAAGGAAAAAAGTATTGAAACTAGAGTTTTGGAGTTTTATGGGTGCAAAGACCACCAAATGGATACGATTTTACATGAAGTCGATGCCCCTTGTCTTAGCAAGCATTTTGATACCCAGCTCAAATCTCTGGCATAATTAGGGGCTAAGATATTCCTCTTTTTCTACAATTTGTTTGCACTCCCATTTTTTTTATTTGGAAAGGAGATCTGGTATGGATTTGTATATCCTTTGGTGACCTTAGATATAAATAAACCACTCTTTATAGCCAACACTTTTTTGTATGTTTCAGGTATAATAATGTATGTTTATTTGTGATTGTATGTACTTTCAACCCCCATTCCATATCAAATTTTGTGTACAAAGTACTTTTTTTTGCATACTTGTATTAGGCTTCTCCAGTATAATATTAGGCTTCTTCTGTATAATCAGTAGGTATACTTTGAATTGTGTGTATTACGTACTTGTTTTTGCATACTCATATTAGGCTGTTCCAGTAAATTTAGCATGGATACGTTGTGTTGTATGTAGTACGCACTCTGTCCAGTATTCTCAAATTAGGCATCTTCTGTTTAATAGTATGAGTAGGTGTGTTATTATGCGTGCAATGTATCTAGAAACAGACTTTTTTTAAAAAAAAATTGCAATAACGAAGAAAAAAACGGACATTTGTACGTCATACTCATATTATGAGTATGTGTAAGGCACAATTTTTGCCAGTAGGGTTGGTACTCGCCATATTCTCCTTTAATAGCTAATTATGGTAATTTAAAAATATATCCTTGCGTATAAAACATAATTAATAAACAAATAGATTCATGGGCGTCGCCTGAGGGCAGGAAGGGGCATTTTCCCCCTAAATTTGAAGAAAAAGTAATTTTTACTTTTTTTTGTACATACTTAGGGGAAAAAATTAAAATTTTCTCTTACAAAAAAAAACCCCTTTCTAAGTTTTGTTGCCACCTTTAAAAATTTTCTGGCTACGCTCATGTGTAGGTACAAAGAAATCGCAATTCATCCTCAGAATTGGTCAATTTCGGTGTAATACTTGATACGTACTTTTATTTCTTTAACTAACTTTAAAGCTATTGGGCATTTGAAGCTTGAATTTCCTCACATTCGCTGCAGCTTGTTAATGAATGTCGACAATCACCAACTAATGTCCAAATAAGGTTATTTTTTCCATCTTTCACCATGCTAATTGGTGAATATCGACATTCACCAATCTTGGATTTTCACCGTAACATATTTATGCTACAGTCCAATACTATTTATTCGTGACACCTTTGACAAAACTAGTTTGGACTGGTCAAAACTAATAGTGACTAAAGTAAAATTATTAATTATTGAATTAAAATTTAATGTCAGTTTTGACTATGCAAACCAATTTTGACTCTTAAAAGAAATTATTCTGAGGTCAGATTAACTTGAGAGTAAAGATCATTTACTAATTATTATCTTGTTTTAGCTGTTTGTAGCAGTGGGAAAATTGTAACCATTAGATATTCGTACATTTTCCAGTCGGATTAATACTAGAAGGAAGAATGCACACAAAATGAACAGACTTCCCATTTAAGAATTTTTTTTTTTTTATTTATTGTAGAAATTCCTCCCGAGTAGAAGTAAAATTAAAAGTTGAAGCTTGCTTAAAATAAACCATTTTTTTTATGTGTAATTTTTTACCCATCTCATCCAACAATTCACATTCGAGATCCACTGTACAATAAAGCCGCGGAAAAAAAATCCACCTCACCTACCCACCCTAAAAAAAAAAACCCCATTTCATTGAACACTAAATAAGTTTACGTTAAAAACGAATTTTATATGATAAGCTTCTATTTTTTTTTGGCTTTAGCTTCATGCGAAATAGACATATTATTTTATTGCGGTAAGTTGATTACATTTTTGGTATATTTTGAAACTGCAGTAGTGAGTAGAATAAAAGCTTATAAAAAAAGAAACAACTCTCCTCACTTCTGCTTTTGACTAAGATACAATTTAGAAATTTTCCGTTTTCAGTCAGTTCAGTTAATAATAATATTGACTGACGCATGTTTTATTATTTCTAGAATTGTCTGACCAGATAATGAAACATCAATTAGTATTAGTTTTAATTAGTCAAAAGTAAGTTTCATCAGAGGGGATTAGGAATGAATAGTATTGGCAAATTTTGCATGCGGATAGTTAAATATATATGTATGGTAAAATATGTATATGTGTACGTGTTTTGTAAACTAAATTTTCAAGCAGGCTTTTAAAATTTAACCACTCAAGAATATTACCGCTGGAATTGAATACTTTCATTTTTTCAAGTTCTTGCACTGATGATTGAGCCTACCAACTATTGTGTGAAGGTATTACCATACGATGAGATTCTTCTGTAGAAAGAAGTTTATGAAAAACAGGAATTTTTGCTTCACAATGGTGTAGGAATTCACTAGTATTGTTTAACTCTGTATCGAGATTCTATTCAAATTCAGGGTAATCTGCATCCGTTTCATTTACAATTCTATCAAATGAATTTTTTAACCAGCAATATTCAGTAAGAAAGGTTACAATTTTCTAAGATTTTTGATGTTTAGGTTTTTCTGTAGTGCGTAAGGTTTCCAAGTAGTCTGCAAACGAACAGTGTTGCATCTGATGACGAGTTTTTTCTTATTCGAGGCTTCCACGAAGATGACAAAATTTTAGCAGGCACGGGAAGATATTAACCAACAGGTTCATATGAAAATGATAACGATGATAACAGGATACATAAGCAGGTTAGATGATATCTGGTAACAAGGACCAAAATGAATGTAGTTCGAAATGAAATACTGAAAGTAAATTCGTTTCAAAAATGTATTACAAAAAACTCTAGCGCAGCAAGCCTCGCTGGAAGATAGCGTACTAAAGTAAATTGTAATAAATATTTATTTCGAATTTCATGGCTGATGGTGCAAAATTGAACATTTCATAGCCAAAAAAAACAACAAAAATGGCCGTACAGGAAGTATCGTCCGGCCGATCCGCGCCAAAATCAATAGGTCTGATCCTTGACTTAGGACAAATGTTCGTTCCAAATTTCGTAATTATCGAACGAAAATTGCGATCCGTTCCGTGGGAACAAGAAAATGGAATAAATGTGACCATCTATCTATCTATATATACATATAACATATACATATATGAATTTGAATTATTGGTGACAAAATTTTTCTGAGGTCATGAAACGAAAAACGTACTCACCCCCCAAAATACCACACCAAGCGTAATAAGTAGATTTTCGGATGCAAACCTACTTAAAAATGGTTTTACCGGAAGTACCGTCTGGCCGATCCGCACCAAAATCAATAGGTCTGGTCCTTCGCTTAGTACAAATGTTCGCATCAAATTTCTTGAGTATAGTATAAAAATTGCGACCTGTACGTAAGAACAAGAAAACGGAGTATACCCATACATAAATGACCATCTATATTATATTGTATACATATACGAATACGAGTTATTGGTGCTAAACTTTTCTTGAGGTCATGTAACGAAAAACGTACCCACCCCCACCTCCAGGTCGTTTCATTAAATCAGTTTCAGCGAGTGAATTTCCATTGATAACGTACCTACCTAAAATCTTGAGTTTTTGCGGCATGGAGTTTCGGAAACTTCTTGCAAAAACGATGGATTCGTGTCGTGCAGGCGGCAGGCCTACGTATTGAGCGGGATCCGCGGATCTGACTGCACAGCGAAACGTGCGTCGTCTAAAACACGCGTTTACAACGACAAATGAGCATTTGCGACCATTGAGTAGAGTAGATGGGTGCTGCTAGGTACGCAAAAGTGATGCGTAAAAACGAAAAATATTCGGGGCTGCGTAGGTATCGCACGCCCATCGAAAGATAGCAATCGCAATATCACGTCGAACAAAAATTTGCAGCAAATTTAATTGTTCTGAAAACTATTTGGGGGAAAAATTATTTCATTTTTGTGCGTACTAAGTAGGGGTAGGTTAGGTACGTTGCGAAAATGAAAAATATCGAAATTGCTTACCAGATAAAGTGAAGAGGTGGGGACAAATTTGTGTATTTTTGTTGAAAAAAGGAGAATTTTATTTTTTGAGTGAAAAATCTCGCGCACGATGTTTTTCAAAAGAAAATGCGCCAACTCTTTAGTTCCGCCTCAATCCTTGAGGAATATTCGGACAGGAACCAGCGACCGCTTACGAAATGCCGATTGCCATCTTTCGCTGGGCGTATGGTGCCTATTCCATTCGAAACGTGGCCATCGTGGATGTCACTTGAAATGCGTTTGAAAACTTGATTAAAACCATGTGGCATTGTGGTTTGTAGTTCATAAACTGACTGATTTGTTCAGTTTTTTTAATTCGCAAAGTTGGTCGTCGAAGTCCTTTATGAATGGACGAGTAGTACTCGTACTGTTTGTCACAAATGCTCATCTTATGTTCGGCGCACTTACGTTTGCTTTTAGGGCCTTAATGATGGGATGGGTTGGTCGGTTGGTCGGTCGGTCAGTTGGTCGGTTGGTTGGTTGGTTGGTTGGTTGGTTGGTTGATTGATTGATTGGTTGGTTGGTTGGTTGGTTGGTTGGTTGGTTGGTTGGTTGGTTGGTTGGTTGGTTGGTTGGTTGGTTGGTTGGTTGGTTGGTTGGTTGGTTAGTTAGTTAGTTAGTTAGTTAGTTAGTTAGTTAGTTAGTTAGTTAGTGGGTTAAGGTAAGGGCGGGATTTTGCTTAAAAGTAGTACCTAACACGTAACAACGATAATAATTAATAATAATTCTGTACGTGAATACCTACGCAATTCTCTAAGAACGGTGTAAGCAAAATTCTAAAAAAATGTAACGATAAGTGCTTCCAATTTTCAAGGATGAAAAAAACTTCTTCGTAAACAAAAATACAAATTCTTAAATTATGATTTGCTCAAAATATTTACCGTTTCATTTTTGCCTTAATACGCGAGAATTCATTTTTTCTCTCTCTTTTTGCAGATCCTGTGGTCGTCGCTCAAATCACCGTCCCCAGCTCCAGCTCCAGTTCCAGTTCCAGCTCCAACTCCAGCACCGGCTCCGACCTTTATAATCAAGCGATCAGTTTCGATAATGACGTGAATGGATCGTTAAAACAGCACAATATCAGCGAGAAGAAAGAAGTAAGCTGTCGGTGAGAATAGCGAATGGTCCGGTCCGAGCTTAGCGGCTCACAATTAGAGAATTGGTTGAGGTGAGGCGAAGGGTGAGAGAACAGCCGTGTCCGTCGAAGACCAGCGAGGAAGCGGTAGAGCGCGAATCGACTGGTCGTATTGTGTTTTATGATTCGTGCTCGCCCTCTGTCTACAGGTTCATTTAGTGTTGAGATTAAGAGGTGTGCTCACTCATGAGATGCAAGTCATGTTCACGTGTTGGATGACGTCACGCATTTAGTCGATAGAGAATTATAAAGAAAAGTAAAGCCTGTATAGGATGGTCTTCGATTTTTGGTTCTAACTCTCTTCAATGATAAGACGAAAGATGGCACATTAGGCAGTTACCCGTGGGTAAATTTGGTTAAAACCGGATATTCACTTGTTGGACAAAAAAGTTTTTACCCAGTCTCGTTTTTAACCGACTTCAAAAATAAAATAAATAAAAAAAAAAATTTCAAGGATACGCTTTTATTTAACTTAGCACTCTAAAAAGTAGAAAAATAATTTTTCACGACCTACTTAACTTATTTATTCTTGTAACACAAAATAAAAGCGCGGGGCAAACTTGACTCATCATTATATATTTTCTTCTTCGTATAAAAAGAAACCTACAAATATTTTTGAAAAACTTTGAATATTAATACTAGTAGCCTACAGACTTTGATCAACTATCATTATAAATTAAAATTTATTTCCATCCTGACCTAATTCTTATAGTAACATGTATTATCAATCATTATTATCAATATCCAAATTATCAAACAACTAATCAACAACCTTCAAATTATTTGTTTAAAACCCTTTTTCAGTGGATAGTTCTGTCTTCCTTCATCTACCAACTGGATTTGTATTCTAATTGAAATATTTCTTTTCTTTTTCCCCGCGCTTTTATTTTGTGTTACAAGAATAAGTAAGTTAAGTAGGTCGTGAAAAATTATTTTTCTACTTTTTAGAGTGCTAAGTTAAATAAAAGCGTATCCTTGAAATTTTTTTTAATTTATTTTATTTTTGACTTCTTAGGAATAAAAAAATGTATAGGTAATTTGATGTACATCTTAATTTCAAAATAATTGTATCCTACTGTATTTGGATGTTGAAGTTAAATGCTAGTAGAAACATAATTCGTACTAATCTGAGAATCTATTATCTTATTTATGAAAACATAATTTTTGAAGTCTGTCCACTTCTGCAATTGCTTTTTTATTGCGAGGTTTTTTCCCAGTTAATTTGCTACAATCCATTCTTGAATTCGGAGTTCATCTAATGAACGGATGCGACTGATAGAAACGTATGCCTGGTCTTCAGCAAATAGTCGGAGTGATTTTGCTCTATTCTGAATTCTATGATACAAATTTCGGATCATTTTTTTGAGAAAGCGATCCACCCAGATTTTCTATACAAAACTCGAGTTCTAGACTATCAGATAATAGAAGTGATTTGAAGACATCGGTAAAATGTACACAACCCCTTTAACAAATTGAGAATTCCTCACAAATTCTCTTTAATTCAACGATGAATTAATGTCAATGAATTAATGCCATTGAATACACGCAAACTTGTCGATGAATCAAAGAGAATTGGTGTGGAATTCTTTTTGATTTGTCAAATAATTAATGCCATTAAATGTACGCAAACTCACTGACAAATTAAAGAGAATTCCTCACAAATTCTCTTCTATTTGTTGAGGAATGAATACCATTAAATTAAATTTACACGAACGAGTCGACTAATTGAAGAGAATTCCTCACAAATTCTCTTCAATTCATTGACTAATTTGTTTGAATTGAACAACATTGATTCATTGACAAGTTTGAGTACATTTAATGGCATTAATTTGTCGACAAATTGAAGAGAATTTCTCACAAATTCTTGTCATACTAAGACAAGGACCTGACCTGTTGAATTGGCCCGGATCGGCCTGACAATTTTTACCGGTACCACTATTTTTTTTGTCATTTTATCTAAAAAATAATTAATCTATATATATAAAAGAGAATGTATGTCTGTTTGCCTTTTATGAATTACTACACCATTCATCTGATGGCCATGAAACTTTTGGAAGTTGTTGAGTATACTCTGAGAAAATTTCTGGGATAATATGAAAAGATTTCAAAAAGTTGCCCAAAAAATTCCCAAATTATGTATTTTATTCAATATCAATATATCAAAAAACAATATTGCATCGATCTGGTGAAGAACATAATTACATCGCAAAAAATATCAATTTTTGTTGTATACCTTTGTGATAACAGTGACTGTGAGTTTGCTTCTAATTCCGTTGCATAAAATATTGGGAGTTTCCATCAAAGTGACTGACATCTAGTGGATTTTTATCAAACTAAAGTAAAGGTAATGGTGTATGTTATCAATGATGTAAATCTTATGTAAGTTTAGTTTTTTCTTTGATTTTTATTAGTTTTGTCTTGAAGGAATAAGTGTTATAACTTATTCATCTACAAATTGTTGAATATATTGGTGTGAAAGCAGACACATATCCTTTTAGAGATGTAGAAACAATATTGAAACGGCAAACCATCAAGAATTCGTTCAAAAATTTGGATAGGTCTGTTTGCAATGGATTCTGTGAATGATAGAATCTGTTATAAACAAACAGACCTATTGTTGATAACATACACCATCACCTCTATTTTTTGTTGACTATAGCGCTCCTAGTGGCAATGGAAACTACTAATAGTAATTTGATATATATCGATATTATTTCGATAATATAACATCACTAGTCATCTGTCATACTGATATAGAGACTGATAATAGGTAATGAGACACACATCAAAATAATTATAAAGGTTGTCGTCAATTAGTGCTACCTGGGAACTGGCGCGCTGGAACTAATCAAAGTGAGTTAAATAAAAGCGTATAAAAAAGAAGGTGTTATCAAATGTATGTTTTTATTAAATAGGTTTTCTTTAAAAAATCTAATTATTACGCTTAGTGCAATATTAGCCCCCAGGGTTGAGGGTGGGTATGTTTTTCGTTTCATGATCTCTGGAAAATTTTGGCACCAAAAAATCAAATTCATATATATAGATAGATAGATGTGTCCATTTCTTGTTCCCACGGTACAGGTCGCAATTTTTGTCCAATAATCACAAAATTTGGTACAAACATTTTTACTGAACTAAGGATCAGACCTATTTATTTTAGTGCGGATTGGCTAGATGGTACTTTCGGTACCACTATTTTTGTTTTCAGTTTGATTATAAAATGCTCAATTTTGTACCAATAACCAAAAAATTTGTAACAGATATTTATTTTAATTCATTGCAGTACCCTGTCAATTTTGATGCGGATCGGCCGGACAATACTTCCGGTACCGCTATTTTGGTTTTTATATTGGTCATAAAATACGAATTTTGGAACCATATGAACAAAATTTGAAATAAATATTCATTAAAATTTATTGTAGATGCTACCAATTTTTGTGCCAATCGACCAGACGGTACTTCCGGTGAAGTTTTTTTCCCTCTTTTTTCTAATTTGCATGAACCTTTCTTTTTACAAAAACTAACCACATGCTCTCATGTTTTCTTTTTTTTATTTCATAACTTTATTATATTTCATTGGTATTATTTTAAATTATGTGATAATGTACCATACTTTTATCATCTTAATTTATTTTTCATTTTTTCTAGAAAAAATGTTTTTATATTTCTCATTATCTAAGCAGCTAACACATTTCATACAATCATAACAAACCATTAACGCATATAAACTTACAGATAATTAATGTGACCATCAAAATTCATAATTATTTCTCTCGAAACCTACGTTTTCTAGCGAGGATTACTGCGCTAGTGTTTTTTTTTATGTTTGTTCCCGGGTAATTTGTCAACCTGGACACCGATTTTGATGAACTTTTTTGAAAATAATAGAAGATGATCTCATGGTGATGCCATTAAATTTTTTTTAGAATCAATTGGATGGTTCTTGAGTTATCATTAAATAAAAAACAGTTTTAAAATAATATTCCCGCTAATGCTAATAATGAAAAATCATTGAAATATTTTTTTATGAAAAAATTAATGAATAAAAAGAATAAAAATTATGAATTCTCTAAAAATAGAAAAATAATTATTTTAAATTTCTCCAGTAAAATCTGCTGGAATTGAAATGAAACGAAAAAGCATTATGGTAAATAAATAATTATTTTTTTTTTTCAAAAAATTGGAACGACTTTAAAAAAAAAAACAATAAAAAATGCTCTTAAAAGATAGAAATAATTCTTTTAAATTTTCTCCTGTAAGATCAAGGTGTGGGGACTGGAATAATTCAATTCGGCGTTAATTAAAAAGTTTTGTCATAAAATTGGGAGGAATTGACGTATAAATGAAAAGAGCGCCGACTTTAATAAACCTCTTGCTGGAGAAATTTTAAAAGAATTATTATTTTTTTTTTTTTGCAAGTTGGTTCTATTATTTGAAAAAAATTATTTTTTACACACTATAAATAAACAAATAATTTATTTGTCGTAATGAAAATGCTGTAAACAATACGAGAGTTTGTAATTGTAGAAACTTACGTTACTACAAATACCGATCAACTCTTTCGGTTCTCGCCCTCATCCAGAATAAAAAAATAATGCATCAGCTCTATGACGAACGACAACATGTCCAAAACCCTGGGTACACTGAGGTGAAATAGATAAATTTTTAATTGAAATTAGACCCCTTAGTGCTTTCTCCTAGGATACTACGAAGCAGACCCATATTTTAAGGAGAAAATTTCGAACCCCAACTTCCAATAACTGAAAGTCAGCAACCTTTAAAAAATCGCATGTTACAAACCAAAGTCATTTTTTCACAAAATTAGTTAGAAAGTTTATTTTGTGTTTTCGGATTATAAAGCAGCACCAGCGATGAGGAAAAGTTAGACCAAAACCTAGAGCATATCAGTCTTGGTCGTAGTATTGGTTTCATAAAGTCAGTCTTGGTCTTGCACAATCAAGTTTTCATCATAAAAAATTATTTAAGCTACGAGGTTGCGAAAATTACATTTGTTCACATTTTGAAAGTTTTGTGCTTAGTCTTGGTCTTGCACAGTTTTGTAGGAATTTTTACAAAATCAAAACTAATTTTTCTCCTCACCAAACAACATTAGTCTATTGAATCATTTGTATAATTCTTCTTATGAGAAATTTTATGTTAAACCTTTGGAGATTGACTCTCTTAAGGCTGGTTTGATTATAGACTTTTGTTCAGTACTCAAAAGTTTTATTTTCAACTGAACAAACCTATAAAATATGAGAAAAATAATTTTCATTTACTCGCATTGTATATGGCTTTTGACAAATTTTACAAAAATTAAACATTTACTGACTAATATGTTTTACAATTATAATGTGGCGACGCTTGATCAGTGACATTGAGTGTGTTACACACTCCCAAATCAAATATGTCCTTCCGGTATTCATATACCCATGAAAACTCTTTTCGTTCACGGACTACTGTCTTATCAATATAGTCTTATTTTATGACTGTATTGCGCACGTTCTCGACGACAAACGCGCACAAATGTAAGAAACACCCTCAAACAGTGACTCCAATATGATTGGATGAATTTCAGTTTTGCCCGAAAAAGTTCCATCCCGGCCACTTTTCAGAATATTTGTTTTAGGAGTAAGCATAAAAAAGTATAATCGAGCAGCACTTGACGGAGCAAGTTGACTGGCTCTCCCTTCTTTTCAGAGCTAATTTTTGTGTGTCAAACTATAGAGAATGGATATGTTCCTCCCTCCCAAAAGACACAAACACTAGGCTTGGGCTTGAATATTGTACGTAAACTCCAACAAGTACCCCTATTGCCACCCCCACCAAAATTTGGTAGAGGCCAACTCGCCATCACCCGAACTGTTTAGTTCAACTCAGGCAGCTGATGTGGAAATACGTGTCACCGGCAGCATCTGTTGCGCCACCTAAGGCAGTGTTCAACTCACCCCCCACTTTTTCAGCAACCACCGTGCCTTCTAGTATGTTTGCATTCACTGCCCCTTTAAATTCAGCTGCATATTTTATGCCCAACAATTCGGCTACTTTTAACATAACATGCCTTCTTCAAATAACATGGCAGCATAAAATGCGCCTGTGTGTGCACCTCGTTACCAAACAATGTGTGGACTACCTCCACGTACAAATTATCTCACAGTTACCGCCATTTGATGGTCAAAATTTGCGCCTATGATGTCAGTAAGTAGAAAATTTAGCTATAGGCCATCACATCTTCGACGACCGAGCATTGTATTTCTCAGTCATCGGCTTATTGCCGAGTTCGATTGCAATTGCTGTTACAGATCTCGTGTACTCTGATGATTCTTCAGTAAAATGTTGGACAGAGTTGAAAGGATGTATCCTCAAGGAATTTTCTTCTTTGGCACGTACTCTTGAGCTAATGAAGAACACTCACCTTGAACAAAAGGAAAAGCCTACTGACTTCTTTAGACAACTTAAACAAAAAATAAAGATTTCATCAACTAAGAAGTAATTCTAACAATGTTCTTTGAATTGTTACTTCAATCATCGTGCCAAGGATTAATGGCTGCTAAAACAACAGATCCAAAAATGGTTGCTGAGGCCACAGATGAAACAATCAACCTTGACTTGACTGGTTGTTCAACAGTCAAATTAAACCCGATAAGTATCCAGTAACTTATATTATGGTCTTTCACATTTGTCTTCCAGGCTCAAAAGTTTCTTCAAAATGGATATTATCTGTTTTACAATAAACCTAACGTGGTGACTGTGAGGGAGGGGATGAAATGATGTGCACTTGCACCCCCCCCCACTCTTTTATTTGTATACAAATTCAAAACATTGAAAAACAATAAAAACTAAGAAAATCAAAAACCAATTATTCCTTATTGTTTTTATATTAGAGCACAGGAGGGCTGAGTTCATATTTGCAACCCATTTTTAGATTTAACCCTTCATTTAGCCCCCTGTAGCCCAAGAAATGGAATTAAGATAATATTCTTTGATATTATTGAGTGGTACATTGATAATATTGTTTTTTGAAGGCTCTGAGTTTACATTTATAATCCATTTTTAGATTGAACCCCTCCTTGGCCCCCTGTGACCCCAAACAGGGGGTTAAGATAATATTCTTTGATATTATTGAGTGATATATCATTAATAATGTTTTTTGAGGCGCTGGGTTTAGATTTTCAATCCATTTTTTATTAAACCCCTTATTGAGCCCCCTGTGACCCCAAACAGGGGGTTGAGATACTATGCTTAGATATTATTGAGTGATATATCATTAATAATATTTTTTGAGGTGCTGAGTTTAGATTTGCAATCCATTTTTTGATCAAATCCATTATTGAGCCCCCTGTGACCCTAAACAGGGGGTTCAAATAAAATTCTTAGATATTGTTGAGTGATACACAATAAATAATGTTTTTTGAGGCACTAAGATTATATTTACAATCCATTTTTAGATTGAACCACTTTTTTTCTTCCTGTGGCCCCGAAAAAGGGATTGCAATTATATCTTCACTTATTATTGAGTGATTTATTAGGTATTGGATGCCCATGTTTTTTGAGACCAACAAAAAACAACAAAATTCAGTAAAACCACTTGCCCAGCTTACTTGTAAGAAAAATAAGATTTTTGTATTTATACTCAGAAACTTGTAAAACATTATAAACAATATATCACACAATAAAATGTGAAAAGTCAAAATTAGCTGCTTATATCTGAACCACTTTGGATCAGATTAAAAGGAGTTGAACGAAGAAATACATGTCAAAATAAAACTTCAAGACTAAAAAAATTACCAATAATTTATAACACAATATAATAGAGATATTCAAAATTAGCCTCTTTCAGAGCTCCTGTGGGATCACATAATAGGTAAAATTAAGAAATTACATCAAATTCAAAATCAGCAGCTAAAAAACTATTACAAATGATGTATTACACTACAAAATATGAAAAGTCAAAATTTCCCCTCATTTTGAGCCTTGGGATTCAAAAATGAATCAAATGAATAAAAAATGTCAAATTTGAACTTGTTGCCTCAAGAAACATTACAAATGATGTACTA
Organism: Ericerus pela; assembly: GCA_011428145.1. NCBI lineage: Eukaryota > Metazoa > Arthropoda > Insecta > Hemiptera > Coccidae > Ericerus > Ericerus pela. Next base: position 284,019 of record WOFM01000271.1, on the reverse strand, counting down.
CATAATAATAAGTAAAAAAACAAAATTGGGCACTTTTATGATCCCTTTGGGTGAAAAAGTTGATCAAATTGAAAAATTATTTACAAATTTGAACTCAGTACCTCAAGAAACATTACAAATGATGTATTACATACTAAAATGTAAAAAAACAAAATTGGGCCCTTTTTTGAGTCCCTTTAGGTCAAAATATTGATCAAATTAAAAAATTTAAGGTCCAATTTGAACTCAGTACCTCAAAAAATATTTTTTTAAAGCATAAACAAACAATAGTATACCACCTTTGTGTTGAGTTGGATAATTTCAGTGTATATATGTTGAAAGTTCCAAGAAAATGAATTTTTGGCCCATATCTGCTGCCCCTTTCTTATTTTTGGGATTTCCAAAAAAAAAATTAGATGTGATACTCAAGCACCCTCATACCAATTTTCAACCTTCTACCTCAGGGGGAAGTACAAAAAATAAATACAGATAGATATCCAATCTTATTGAATCTTATTTACTTAGGTAATAATTTAGACTTTGAGCTTTCTGTGCCAAAAGTTTTCTTGGGTCCTGAAATGAAATGTGCGCCACCCTTGCTTCAAAGTCATTTTTTAAAGTCAATTTTGTTCAGTAAATTTTCACCAAAAACCTACTTAAAAATGAAGTATTAATGAGATGTATTGAAACCAGCAACCTCTGATAATGCAAAATACAAATATGTCAATTCTATGACATCACAACAACAGGGTGCTCATCGAGGTACTGTTTTTGTTGCAGCACAACTTTGACATCTTATATCTTCCTTTCTATTTAATATTTTTCAAAAAAAATTTCAGAACCTTCATTCACAGGCTTTTAGACTATCTCTCCCATTAATTTCAAGTAATTCTGAGAGTCATGTCCAGTACCCTATTTTTACCAATGTTTTATGCCTGGATTGTAATAGAATGGGTAAATAACCTTTTTTTTCCCATTTTCAATGCCTGCCTCTCATTTTTACAAAGTGTAAAATCTGTGAATTTTTTTATTACAATTAACTTGTGTGTATAGTGTACAAATGTTAAAAAAAAAAAAATTCTGGAAATGGCAGAAATTTTTCCATATTATATTATTTTATTAATAATTAGTATGTTTGAATTAATTTGACTATTAGTATTTGATGGTTTATTAATTTTTACTAACGAATAATATTGATAAAACTTTGCTAAATTCTATAATTATAGAAAATGCAGGAGAGTGATGCCCATTATATATAATGCCTAATTTTATTCAGTGAAAAGTTATAATGCGGATTCATTATAGCATTTGACTGCAAAATAGTAAATGCCTAGGCATTTTCAGAAAACTCTGATTTGTGCATTTGACAGCAACATATATATATATACATATATATATATGTAAAAGACAAAATCGTCTTTCCTCAAATAGCACCAAATCTCACTCATACTTGCGAGATTTTGACCTTTTTCATGTTTATTTATGTATGACCTAGGCTAAGATGTTGCGAGGTAATAATTTACTGAATGAGAACTGTTTATCAACTATTACGTAATTTCATTCATTCACCTCATTCATTCTATTATCCGATGACAACATTTTCGACTAATCTTGACTTGAATGTTTTTCTTTGTTATTGTCATCGACTTCGTATCTTGTTTCTGATAATGTTTCATTGATGGTTTACTTCATTCATTCGTGTGGTCATTCAACGTTGACCTAGATATACAGATTTATTCTTTGTTCGTTCGTTTCGTGTATATAAACTTGAATTTTCTAATTTCACTTTGATCAATTAATTATGTGTGAATAAATATTATTGAATCTAAACGATCTCACACTTTATTCCGTATTGAGTGCAAATTAGAATCGGTCACAAATGAACTTACAAATTAGAAAATTCAACTAAAATTTTTTTTTACAAATAAACAAAGTTTCGGTATTTCGTGTTACTTTTCATCATGTCGTCTGTGAAAATCCAACTGCTGATGATGGCGGAGGGCGCAGAGAAAACAACAACTTTAAATATCAAAAGAATTCGTTTGTTCGGAGATGGTATTTGGTTCGCCTTTCCTGAGGAGCTGCAGAAGGCCTCACTGCACAAAAAACTCATTACCTTGGGCCCTCTAAAAAGTGCAGCATCCGTACTTAGAAATAGAGGCCAATACATAACTATCAATGTGTCTATCCCACCAGAGATTGCGAAGCTGTATATGGACAGTGATGACAACTTCGTCTTCAAAGAATTCCTGTTACCAGAATTTTCACCACCAGACCAAGCCAAACTGAAAGAGGACGCAGAGTCAATGACCCCACATATGAAAGACAAAGATGATTGGGTCAACAGCATCATAAAACATTTCCTGATTGAAAAATTTTCGCCTAAAAACAAAAATGTTACAGCATAGTGCAACTCCTTCGAGAGGGAATCCCAACGTTTCAAATTGGATGGCCAGAAACAAATAGAAGTGTTCAAGAGTTGCCTCGAATCATCAATGGCAGACTGGTTCGTCATCAATCAGAGAAAGCTGGGACTCAATTCTGCGTGGTCAAATTGGAGAGCTGATCTGATTGCTACCTTCAGGGACTCATCTTGGAAATCAATTTGGTATGCATACAATTATAGATATATGAGCGGGTCGTACATCAAATTTGTGGTTAAAAAAGAAAAATTACTTTTAGAAATAGACAGAAATTTACCAGATTTTGTAATTTTAGACTTAGTTGTTCTCGGCCTACCTGTCCACATTTAAAATTCCCTCAAAACTAATATCGTAACTTCTCTGAGAATATTGCATGAAAAATTAAAAAAGTTCAAGGCGGAAGACAGTCAGTGACCCAAATAAAAATTTAAATTTTCAAAAAAATAATTCTAAAACATCTTTTAACGTAAACAAACCTGAACAAAATAATAATAATAATAAAAAAATAACTGTTGAAAAGAAGAATAATTCCGAAAAGAAACCTTGTCCCAACTGCGAGAAAAGAGGGTACTTGGAGAGGTTTCACCCCGAGGCCCTGTGTTGGTTTAAAGACAAGCCCTTTAATAAGAAAACTGTCAACAAAATAGAAGTTGAAAATTATCTATCTGATGAAGAGACAAAAAACTAATTTATTCGCCGCTGATCAAAATTAACTTATGCCTCAATAATAAAGTTTTCTGCAAAGGAGTTTATGATTCTGGATCAAATATTTCAATAATCAACAGAAATCTGATAAACTCCATGAAAATAAAGGCATTTAAACCCATAGAAAAATCTTTTCGGATGATCAGCGGTCATGGCAAAGTATTGGGAATTGCGAAAATTAACGTAAAAAATTTTTCCCAAAGTAAAGATGTTTTCGTTTTTGTGCTTGACGAAAAGGAATTTGATCACGATTTCTTAATAGGTCTTGATCTGATTCAGGAATTCGGCTTGTGCCAAGATGAGAATTTGAGAATCCATCAGAGAAAAAGAAACCAATTTAATAATTTTCATAATAATAATAGCAATAATAATTTAGAAAAGTTTAATATAAAAATATCTAAGACAGAATTAAATTTAGATCACCTAGATGAGAAAAAGAAAGAAGAATTAAAAAAGGTTATACATGATTTTAATTATGTTTTTGCCAAAAGTAAATATGATGTCGGAAAGGTCACTGACTACTGTGCCACCATAAAATCAATCGAACATAAATATATTTTGCACGAACCTTACAGATGCAATATTATAGACCAAAAAGAGATAGAAAATCAGATCACTCAGCTGCTCAATGCTGATATGATCGAAGAATCAACCTCTCCCTTTGCTGCGCCGCCCATCACTTTAGCGTTTAAGAAAAATGCAGAGGGTGTCAAAGTAAAAAATAGAATGTGTGTTGATTATTTCGCCCTTAACAAGATAATAGTTCCTGAGAGTCAACCTTTTCCCCACATAGAAGATTTGATAGTAAAAGCAAGAGATTGTAAATGGTTTTCAGTCCTTGATATTAATAGTGCCTTCTGGTCCATACCTATAAGAAAGAAAGATAGATACAAGACTGCCTTTGTGACTCAGACTGGACATTACAATTGGAAAAACATGCCCTTTGGATTAAAAACCAGCCCTGCTATTTTTCAACAAATTTTAAGAAATATATTAAAAAGAAAAGACCTAGATGAGTTTTGTGTTAATTATATAGACGATATTTTAATATTTTCAAAAACCTTCAAAGAACATTTAGAACACTTGAAAAAACTCTTTGTTGCTGTCTACAAAGAAGGTTTTAGACTAAATTTAACCAAATGTGATTTAGCCCACAGTAAAGTAAAATATCTAGGTCATTATATCGAAAACAATGCTATTTACCCCATTTTTGATAATGTTTTACCAGTTTGGGACTTCCCCACCCCCAAGAATCAAAAAAATGTCAGACAATTTCTTGGTAAAATAAATTTTTATCGTTCCCATATACCAAATTCTTCTATGATTTTAGCACCCATTCACAATTTATTAAAAAAAAAATGTCCCCTTTTTATGGAACGATAAATGTGAAGAAAGTTTTAAAAAAATTAAAGAAATTTTATGTTCCAAACCGTGCCTAGCTATTTTCAATCCAAAAAGGGAAACAATTGTACAGACTGACGCCAGCCTAGAAGGAATTGGTGCAATTTTAAAACAGAAACAAAATGATGGTTCATTTAAACCAACTGCCTTTTTCTCAAAGAAATTAAACAAGGCCCAAAAAAGAAAAAAGCAGTGTTTTTAGAATGTTTAGCAATCGAAGAAGCATTAATGTACTGGAGACACAGACTATTGGGATTAAAATTTAAAGTATGCTCTGATCACAAACTTCTAGAAAACATTAAAATTAATACAAAATACGATGATGAACTCAGAGAATTAATGTTACAATTATCCCAATTTGATTTTGAAATAAAATATGTGCTGGGAGAAACTAACAATGAAGCGGATTGTTTGTCTCGCAATCCAGTTCTTGAAAATTTCGAGGCCTCCTCTGAACTCAGAGTAGTAAATTTAATTGAGATAAAAGATATTATAAATGATCAAAAAACAGCACTTAAAGACTTCTAGAGAATAAAAAAAGAAAATCTTTCAGAAAAAAATAACGTAATATTTTCAAAATATAAAGCTTCTAAAGAAAAAATAATAATTTCTGACAATTTTGCGAAAGAACTAAGAAAGACTCATCTGAAATTTGGACATATCGGATCCAAACAGATCGAACTCACTCTTTTTCCAAAACTTTACAATGAAAATTTTAGAAAACTCATAAAAGATTTCTGCAAAAATTGCACCACTTGTATCAAGAATAAAACCCAAATTCCGGTTAACTTCGGTCATCTTTCTCACCTTGGACCAGCTACAAGGCCTTTCGAATACATGTCCCTTGACACAATAGGCGGATTTTCAAGCAATAACTCGATCAAAAAATATTGTCATTTATTAGTTGACCATTTTTCTAGATTTGCCTACATTTTAACTTCAAAAACACAAACCGCCAAAGATTTTATTAAAATAATAGAAGATGTTTTAAAAAATGGTCACAATATTTCGAATCTACTGGCCTATCAATACGGAGGAATAAACTCCAAAGAATTCAAAGATTTCATTCGAAAAAACAACATTAATTTAATTTTTACGGCAGTTGATTGCCCTTCTTCCAATGGATTAAATGAAAGATTAAATCAAACATTAGTAAACAGATTACGATGTAAAATTAACGAAAATCAAGAAAACAAAAAGAAATCATGGTCTGTCCTTATGGAAGAATGTGTAAAAGAATATAATAATACTATTCACTCTGTAACAAAATTTTCTCCAAATTATTAAATGAATAACGTAAAATTTGAAATAATTTCAGAATTTGGAGACAAAACAAACAATTTAGACAAAGATAGACAGACTGCTTTTGAAAATTTGTGCAAGAATCACAAAATTAACAAAAAAAGATTCGACAAAAATAAAGAAAAAAGTAATTTTCAAATAGGAGATAACGTATTTGTCTTGCACGGAAACCCTTTAAATAAAAATAAACTAGATGAGATCAGGACTGGACCATACAAAATCTTGAACCAAGTATCAAAGTCTATTTTTCAGGTTGACTCAGGATACCAAAAGCAGGAATCCAACTTGTATCATGTATCAAAACTGTACCATTATATTTAAGATAAATTGTATTGAACGACGAATTTTCACACTTTCTCTTTTTCTGTGTATTTTATATAATAGTTAATAGTTTATCTGTATATTGTAAATTTGTATTATTTTCTCAGTGTGGGGATGTAAAAGACAAAATCGTCTTTCCTCGAATAGCACCAAATCTCACTCATACTTGCGAGATTTTGACCTTTTTCATGTTTATTTATGTATGACCTAGGCTAAGATGTTGCAAGGTAATAATTTACTGAATGAGAACTGTTTATCAACTATTACGTAATTTCATTCATTCACCTCATTCATTCTATTATCCGATGACAACATTTTCGACTAATCTTGACTTGAATGTTTTTCTTTGTTATCGTCATCGACTTCGTATCTTGTTTCCGATAATGTTTCATTGATGGTTTACTTCATTCATTCGTGTGGTCATTCAACGTTGACCTAGATATACAGATTTATTTTTTGTTCGTTTGTTTCGTGTATATAAACTTGAATTTTCTAATTTCACTTTGATCAATTAATTACGTTTGAATAAATATTATTGAATCTAAACGATCTCACACTTTATTCCGTTTTGAGTGCAAATTAGAATCATTCACGTTTACTCCTTGGTATGAGATAAGACCAGGCTCCTGAGTAAATTCTAAAAATGCGCGATTCCAAACTCCCCGCTCCCTCCTGGGGATTCGAATGTACGACTGCTTTTGGTTTTTTCACGTTTCTCAGATAAATGCCACATAATATACCATCAGAATATTTTTCTGAGAAAATGATGTCCATACTATAATTTAGGACAAATAAGTTCGAATATATTTTTCTCATAACACTCAAGGGGCTGAGATATAGGGTGTTAAAGAAGGTTATTTTCCTTAAAATCTTAATAATCTGCGTTATTTTCTGATTGGGAATCTTAAAATTGATGTAAGTAGACATGAAGATGGCCAAAAGAATTAGCATTCTGATGCTCGTTATTATGGTGTCCCAAATAATGGAAATAAGAAATTAGATAAATTATACGAAAAGAGTAATTTTTTTCATTACTTTTTTTAATATTGTTCATTATTGAGGGCGCCATGTATGTGCAGGTCTGAAGTATAATGTATGGGCCATATACCTAATGATGAAAAATCTCATTAGCCCATATTAATTTCTCTGGCCATCCTTACGTTTATGTCAATTTTCAGATTTCCAATTAGAAAATAATGTAGATTATGATCTTGAAAAAAAAACCTTCTTTATCACCCCGTATCTCTGCCCCTGTGAGTTATGAAAAAATGTATAGAAACTTTCCTGTCTTAAATTTTATGATCATCAAATTTTACTTCGCTATTTCTCTGGTATACTTACTCATTGAGTATTTATCTGAGAAAAAACATGGAAAAATCAAAAGTAGTCGTACATTTGGTCGCTGGGGAGAAACAAAAGGTGTGGGTCATACATTTTTATCATTTATTCAGGATCTTACCCTCTTTACATTTCCAGTGTAAAACCTGTTATTACTTTTAATTCCATTTCAAGCTTATTTTGAAGCTTATTTTATTGGGTTAAATACATGACTGTGCTGATAATTTGATACCTCTGAAACACGAATCTAATTTTTAATCTACTTATCTACCTTACTGGCTGTTAGTTTGTTTGTTACAATAAATATTTTTGCACTTTTATAAACTTAAATGTGGTCTCAGATGTACCAACCCTAATTTTCATCGTATTAATCAATTTAAAATAGTTTTTACTCGAAATACCTATTTTACCGGGCAGATACCGGATGTAAACTGGGTATTTTGTTTAAAAAAAAATTTATCTTTGTAAGAACCAATTTCTGGATAAGACAAAATCTTTTTCAGCCTATCAAATTAAAAAGGAAACTGCAAGGAATAAAATGAGACCAACAACGTTAAGTTTGAACACTTGGAAACCCAGAAAATGGAATAAGCAGATTAAATTTTTTAACAAATTGTGAACTTGACACTAAAGACAGTTAATGATAACACTCATAAACAGTGAATTTGTGAAAATAAGTAGGTATCGTGGACAGTATCTTCTTCTTCTTCTTCTTCTTCTTCTTCAATTTCTCGGCTTTCAAAGGCCCAAACTTCATGTTCTTGGTTTTATTTCATTCCTTGGAATTTCCTCTTTAATTTGATATATCGAACAAGAATTTAGCTGAGAATTGAAAAGAATTATAACCAAGAATTCAAAGATTATTCTGTGTCTCATACTGGCCATACTTTGAATCTTACCGGCTAAACGGATACCATTGTGCTGTATGGGTTGCGTTTTTATTTATATCTGAATGAACAATAAGTACATCTCCTGGTCTTGACACTTGCGGTGGCCATGGCGTACTCTGTTGGTAGCAGGGAGTGAAAAATAAAAAATAACTATCTCTAAAATAGAAATAAAACAAAAAAATGAAGAAATAATTGGCGTGAAAGTAATAGTCTAAGGAGATGGCTGAAAAATTTTCCGAGTAACTTTTTATTGTTTTTAATATTTTTTCATATTATGGAACAAACAAATGTTGCTGAACACAAAATGTATGTTCTGCCTGGTCCCACCGAAATAACGGAGTGGGAATGTGCGTATGAAGGGGTCAGGTTTCTAGGCTGTGGAATACCTTGTCGTGAGAGATATTCTCACCAGAAGGAAATTCTACAGAATTTAAGCGTGTTCAGCCACTTCGTACATAAGTACCGGTAAGCCAGAACCAGACCAAACACTGGCAATTTTAGAGCCGGTTCAGGCGATTTTTATACGGCTTATTTACACGCACACAAACACACGTATGTAAGATAATACGTACGTTGGTGAGAACAGCCAGGTCAAATCATCCCCTATCGAGATAAGAGATGGCTGGCTGGTTCGTGTACAAATGGTGACATCATCTTATTGTGTCACGATTCAGTACTCGTACATTACCTGCAAGTATGTACAGGTAATTACGATCGAACGTATTTTGTGTGTTTAACGTCGCTAGGAAGATTATTTGTCTGCCCTTTAGGGCGGCGACTGTTGTTGAGGGGTCCGAGCCCCTATACCTCGTACGGGAGAGTCCTCAAATAGGCTTTGAAAACGTAATTTTCTACGGGCTGACATTTTACACCGATATTACATGATGGGTATATGGATACACAACAACATTGTCTGAACAGTAGCTCCTAGATGGAACATCAGCCGAATATGTTAAGTGAATGCATGGAAGAAGTAGCATTCATTCCATTCCATACTGGCTAAATTTTTTAATATCAATAAAATTCTACACGATATGGGGAAACCTGAAATAACATTTCTAGAACATTTCCCTTTGGGCAATGTACCGGGGCTGGCACTTTTTCATTTTTTCTTGTGGTGCTCCTCGAAAATATTTTCAAAATCTTACTTATTGGTATTAAAATAGAAAATCAAGGTTCGGCTATTGTGCTACAAATTTCTGTCTTATGTTCATAATTGTATTGTTTACTGTTGGACTTATAGAGGTTGGGATTTATTCCAATTGAAGCATTTAAACATCATATTTTTTTCATTCTTCATTCACTCGCCATCAAACATCGAGTTATTCAATTAATTTTTAAAGGAGTGATTCTGCAGTGAATGAATCATATTTTGTATCATTTCAATTGAATCGTAATGAATCGAGATCGAAAAAAAAATTTTAGGTTGGAAAGAAGAACTTTATCGTAAAATGGGAAGGATTTGAACTTTTACCATGGACTATTTTTCATAAAATAAGTAACACTGAAATATTATATGCGAATTCCCAATTTTCTTCACTGTTGGTTTTGAGTTTTGATAAACCACGATTGATAATTGTTGGTAATATTGGTATTTAAGACAGAACTAGATGGTGCTGCAAACATGCTGCGAATATGTGATCTTGAAGATAAAAGTCTGGTACTCTATTGGTTGGAAAGGTGATGACAGGTCCTTCAGTTTGATTTTGGCTTAAATAATTTGATAATGAAGATAATTTAATTTTTTTTCTTTCGTAAATTTGGAAGACAGATGAGTTCTACATAAATTTATGAAAAAATTATTTCCGTCATTGTACCGCAAATCTTGAGATTATGCGAGGACTCCCGAAAAATTCAGTCCTATATTTTTTGTAGTTTTCTTAGAATTTTGGAAAAAACTCTTTTCCAGGTGTCCAGTTTTTTTGGAAACTACTGATCAAATAGGCACTAAACTCCTATCAGACCTGGTCCTACATAAAAACTACATTTCGTGAAAATATGAGCCCTATCCTTTTTGTAGTTTCCTCAAAATTCAGAAAAAACCACTTTTCAAGCAATTTTTTATTTTTCGGTCTTATGAAAAACTATTAAACGAGTAAGCAAACAAACCTCTACGATACTTGCCCGTACATAAGAACAATACATGGTAAAAATTTAAGCTCGAATCCCTATCGTAGTTTTTTTTAAATTTTGGAAAGACCACTTCCAAGAATTTTTATTCTCACGTTTTCTCGAAAACGACCGAACCAATATAATGACTACCATTCCTGAAAACTTGAGCAACTTTTCTGTGATAGTTTTCTCAAAACTGTGAACTCAAATTTTTGGCGATATATGTAATTACACTAAGATACTTACATAAGTATGTACCTAAATAAAGAAAAACTTGGGTGAAAATGGTACCAGTTGTTTTCTGTTTTCACGAAACGGATAAATTTGATCGTTCACATCCACGACTCTTTTACGAGGTCAATTTTAATAATCCGTTGGCAAGCAAAGTTGGTAAGAATAAGTTGAAAATGCGGAAATTCTTCGAGAATATATTTATGATGGAGACGGACACAAAAGTGGTTTTTGTGTGGCGCTTATGTTTGGCGCTGCCAGCAACACGCGTGTTTTGTTTTCTAAAAATCTGATTGGAGGAAAAAACCGCGCCGTGTATTTGTTTATAAACACTGAGGTACAAATTACCGCATCCCAGAGAATCTGATTATTCTGATTGGTCTGTGTCAATTGATGCGAGGTATTTCATACGCCACTTACGCCAGTGTGCACTGCTCTGTGTAGATGTTAATGACAGTCGATCCCGCATTGTAAAACAGCAGCGTGTCGCCTCCGTCATATATAATTATATCCTCGAAAGCGAAATGGTACCATTTGTTTTCTTTTTTCATGAAACAGATAATTTTCATCTTCTCCACTCATAACCCTTTTGCAAGGTCAATTTTCATACTCCGTTTGTAAGAAAACTGGGTAAAAATTACTACCGATTGGCAGTTTTTTAAACTGACACTCCCCCCCTCCCCCCCAAAATAAGGAAGCCTTAGAACCTCTCTGCCTCGTCGATGTTTGAAAAATAAAAGTAATCCCATACTTTCCCTAAAATGCCTTTTTATTTCCACAGAATAATCGGTGAATTTCACACTTTAGTGGTGGTAACACGTATAATTATGTTGCGGATAAAATATATAATCCGAATATTACATAAAATGATCGACCATTCTACGTAATGAGGGTCAATTTGTGTAATTTTTATTATACGCTTTTGTTCTACTCACTCAGTTTGTTGAAGTTCACCGGATGACCAACTTCAGCGCTGCTTTCACGTGTTGCGATACACGCACACATATAACACTTATATAATATATCCGTTTTTATCAGTTGTTTTTTCAATTTTTATTTGTTTCTGTCTCGGAAAAAAAAGTGAAAAATTTTATTTTCTCTTTTGCCGTTAATTTTTTCTTCTAATTATAAAAGCGTATTTTTTTTAAACTCTGTTTTTAACCTAACTTATTATAAATTTAATGTATGTATAACATCTTTTTGTTGCGCATAGTTACCTACATTTTTACTGTATTGGGCTTTAGGAGGCAGAGCAATTCATAATTATAATTTGTCTAACTGCTGAAAAATAACGAAATTTTCTCAATTATTAAGCACATATTAATAGGCTTATTTCAAGTTACCTTATCACGACGAAAGAAGATATTTCTCTTAAAAGGAGTCGTTGGAAGAATAACTTTAAATATTAACGATGGAATCAGCCAGTGACGTAGGTCGTAGCCAGCGACGAGTGCCCCCTGACACCCAAAAAATTGACGTTTTATAATGATCCCAGATTCTTACGTTTGTTTATTACCGGTGCACTAAGGTGTGAGATTCTCCAAATATATCTCATCTCTAATTGCTAATTTCCTTTAATAACTCGTTTAATTCTGTCAACTCCTAACCATCATAAATTTCCTAGACCCTTTGCCCTCTCCAGTAGCGGCCCGAGCTAATTGTGCGACAGTGGCTCCACCATACTTTTGCGCCACCCCATGCATTGAGACCCCTCCTTAAAATTTTTTTGAACCATCTCAGAAAAAATCTATAATATAATGAATCTAAACTTTTTAATCCGGAAGTATCGGATTCGAATCCCAACAGTGCTTGAATTTTTTATTGTAAAAGCGTATTTTAAAAAGTTCTTTCTTAACGTTAATTATTTGCGCCGTTTTGGCGCCCCTTTTTCAAATGAGAGTGGCTCTAGCCACAGAAACACGCTGTCGGGCCGCCTCTGGCCCTCCCCTAGAAATTATGTTCCTGTGAAACCTGTGGATATAGCGCGCCAATTTTAATGAATACCAGAATGAATACCAGAATGAATACCAGAGGGAGGCTATTTCAACGTTAACTGAAGTATAGTAGTTTTTGGTGGAGTTTAGGCAAAATAATCGGATAGATAGGATGTGAAGAGGAAGAAATGGGCACGCTGCATAGGCACTAGTGAAAAGCTCATCTGAACGAAGGAATTTCATATGTTTGAATTAATTTTATTGCGCTGAAGTTCAACCACTTCCAGCTAAATACTCGACATTATTTTCTTCAAATTTGTTGAACGGCGTGAGCATTCAGCAATGTTGATGCGACCAGCTGTCGTTAATTCAAACAGATTTTCTGAGAATCGCAAGTCTGTACTTCTCGTGGCTGATTTAACGCTCAAATTCTTGATTCGGTTTAAAATATTTTCTGTCGATCACTTCGTGAATTCTTCCGTTTGTATGTTGTCCCTTTTAGTCATGAAAATACATATTTACAAAAGGAATTCGAAAAACCTGCCTCCAAATTCGGTGAAAATGGCAAAATCAATCGCAAATCAACATAATGCTTCGATCCCTTCCGCATCCCCCACGTTTACACGTATATAAATGTCACACGTTAGCGACTGCTCGATATTCAGACTGTAAAAGACCCACCTTACACAATTCCGATCAACTTTTCAATTTCGTCGTAATTCACGTCGTTTGAATTACAAGCCTTCCACATAATTCTGAAAATATTTTTGCACGTAAGCATTTTTGCGCGATTTAATTCTTCCTACGTTGACGTAATATCCTGTAAATAAAAAGTTTCCACGCTATTCGGTGTGCCGAGGTGTGAATTTCTCTTTAGCCAATTCTTACTGATTTTAATCATAATTATGTTCTTTCGTATTTACACAGTGCCACATGTCACGATAAATTCGCTTCCAAAAAATTCCATCGTCGTCGGGTAATATTTTTGATGCCAATTCTAGTGGCAGGTTTGCTGGTAAGATGTGCCACAACTGATTTTTGTTTTTTTCTGGTAATATGTCCGAATTGGAATAGGTAACGGTAAAGCGCTGAAAAATAATATTTGTTTCGGGTTTTATTAGCCGTTAATAATCTTCGACGAGTAACATGTTATATACGAACTGACCTGCGAAATGGTTAGCTACAACTTGAAGAGCAATGTCGAATGAAGGTGTCTTTCGTAAATTTTATAATTTTACATTTTTACGTCACGAATGAGTACAGAGAGAATGAAAAAATAGTACATTTTGTGTGACTGGTGCGTAATGTGGGCTATTTTTTTTTTAGGCTATCGAGGCTGAAGAATTTGAAGACGAGCCGAAGGCGAGTGCTGCAAACTTGACACGAGTTGAAATCGCCCACAAGGCACTTGTCACACACCATACTTTTTACAACTAATGCACAAAAAAAAAAGTATCGCAATAACTGCCCCTCCTAATAAAATAAAAAAAAAAAACTCACGAAGGAAATAAATTTTGGAAATTATAGCTGAAAAAACACAAAAACGGCTATTTTTCCATTATTTTGCGTTTTTTTGTTCGTTTATTTTCAAAAACCTAAGAACAATTAACAAATTATAAGGAAAGTATTTCGAGTAAAATTTTTCTTCTTCTTAGCAGTACGAATCCCAGATTTCTAGCTTAAACAGGGGCTAAGGAATCATCGAGTGAAAGAAGAGAAGTTTCTGGATTTCAAAAAAAATGTTTTTCAATCAATTGGCGTGTTTTTATTTGTCTATTTTCAAATTGTTAAAGATGATTAAAAAATTAAACGAAAAGTACATTCGTGTAAATTTTCTCCTCTTTTCAGAGATACCATTTTCAGCTCTCTAGCTTAAATAGCGACTGAGGAGTCATTGAGAGAAAAATGAGAAGTTTATAGATTCCAAAATACGGCTAAATCTCCCATTAATTTGCGTTTTTTTCGTTTATCTTTTGTCAAACAGCTAAAGATAATTAGAAAATTATATGGAAATTTTTTAAATTTTATCTACTTTTGATCATTACAAACCCCAGCTCTCTAACTTAATTAGAGGCTGAGAAATCATTTGAAACTTCTTTTTTGAAAATTGAAATGTTGTGTTCGACTGGATTGGCAACTTGACGAATAGTTTTTCACGAAATAATTAAATGATAAATCATCAAAATGATTATATGTACGAATATTTTACACCCTGTCGCGCAGGATTGGGATGCGCGAAAGATTGTAAAATTATCATCTACTTCAAAGCCCAAAAATTTGATTGTTTACATTTGCTGTTCGTTGTTTTTTACATGTGTTGCAAAAAAAATGTTTATAAATGTACAGATCGCGTTTGAGGGTCAGGGGGATTGAAAAATTAAAAAATTGTAATACCCAATATTGTTTATTCTTCTTTCTGTGTGTGGAAGAGCTATTGGTTTTTTTTTTCATGTATTCATTATCCAAGAAAGATACTAGAAAAATATAAAATAAATTATTATTTTGATTTCAACTTTTTCATCTATAGGTATGTAAATCTGTACACGGGCAAGCAGGTTTTTTATACTTCTTTTTTCTCTGGAACTACTGGACCAATTTTTTTGATAAAGGTCTCATTTGAAAGGGTTTCAAGTGTAGGTGTGCAGAATCTAATTAAAAATAAATGAAATAGTTGGAGTAGTGGAAATAAAGGCGGAAAAAATGAACGGGCGGAAGACTGAAGATGCGCATGTGCAGGAAACTCATTTTTGGTCAAACAACATTGTTTTTGTTTTTCAGTGATGTAGCTGCAAAGTGTTTTTTTTAGATAGAGGGAAAAGAGGTAGAATAAATTTACCTAATTTAAATCGGAAAAAAAAAAAAAAAAAAAAAAAAAAAAAAAAAAAAGCTTTGAAAAAAAGTAAAGGCGCCCGCAGACTGAAGATACATGGATCAGAAACTGATTATTGAGTAAACAAATAGTTCTTCAGTGGTTTTATATATATATATATATATATATATATATATATATATATAGTTGTCAAGTGTTTTTGGGTAGGAAGGAAAGAGGATGGGATAATTTAATTTGAAAAAAAAATGAAACATTGTTTTTCAGTGACAAAGTTTCGTTTGACGCGGCAAAGTCCCTTTATAAAAAATATTGACTAGAAATTTGGTAGGGTAGAAGGTACTTCCAAAAAATCTATTTTTGTTTCTATTTTGAAAGAGGTAATATTGTTTTTAACTGTGTAATTTTATTTCAACAATTAAATTATATAATGCAATTATCCAATTTAATCTATTAATAAAAAATGAAATATACCTGGAAATAATTGTTTTTACTGTTTCTTTCTTGTGGAAGTGGGTGTGGTGGTGGTGAATTGATTTTCTTACTAATGATTACACACTGCTCTAGGTAGATCATGGCAACCCTACATATATATATACCCATACATACCTACTCTGGGTGTGTGTGTAAACAAATACACTACACCACCACAATAATAGAAGGCGGAGTGTGTTCTTCTTGATGTAAGTGTACCAGCCAACCTTAGTTGTAAAACTGACAATACAGGCAATGTGTAAAGCCATGAGAGAAAAAAGTAAGTCCATGGACTATAAGTCCACTGGCCTATTAGGTGATTGATAAGTGCACAAATATGCTCATTCATCTTGATCACCCATCGCTACACTACTTTCCTCTTATTAAGTTTCTAAGAAAACTTATAGTGACTGATAATGCCAGTCAAGTGTGGCGCAACATTCACTATTTTGCTCACGGAAACCATTTACAAGGTAGGATCACCCAGTTAGGAAGAACTGGTGCTGGAAGTTGTAGGTGAGAGGGTAGGGGAATCTGGTGTTGGAACTACAACTTGAGGAAGAGGCGCAGGTGTTGACCCTAGGAGAAGCGACAGGGCATAATGGAATGCAAGAACAGCGACAGTGAACTGTTCCCAAGGCTGCATCATTGGATTCTGCGCTGCTATAAGAGATACTACAAGTTGAAATGCAGAGGACTGCATTGCCTCAGAAGTAAGTTTCTGTGTAGGAGCTACTTGGGGAATGAGAGTAGCGGTCTGGGATTTACCGCATTTTTCATCCCTCTTCAGCTCATTGTAGGAGAGGCTAGAAGTGCGTGTTTCACATTTTGCTGAGAATTTTTTACCAGTTTTTTACAACAGTCGGGTACTCTTATTGTGAGAGATGAAAGGCTGAGTAGTTGGGACAGTTTCCAATGAAGGTGTTGCTAAAGAAAGGTCGATAATGGGTGTATTATTGACAGCAACATCAATTGGTTTACCTCTTCATGTACTAGAGATAGTACATTTTGAGGGATTGATGATGGGTTTGAGGGGGTGTAGATGGTTGGGGTAGGGGAAGTGTCAATGTCCATAAGGGTCTCCTGTACAGTAGTTGGTTGGTACAATTGTTGGGCAAAGTAATGGGGATTTGCCTTTTGAGACTGACAATATTGGTGGAGTGTCTACCAATGCCAATTCTATGACTGGCAGTACTATTTGTTGATAGGTGGGGGACTGCTTGGTAGCTGCTGATGGGTGGTTAAATCTACTGGTATGCAAAATAGCAGTTGCTTTTACATGGTGCTTCTACAGTGGAAATGGTTCAATCGTTTTAATCATCTAGAGTGGTGGGAATTCCCCAAAGGAGATACTCGCCGCAGGATTCAGTTTAGGATCAGACAAGGATTTCTTTGTTTGAATTCGCTGTACAACTTTGGCAAATGTGTGGGAGTCAATCTGCACTTTGCCAATTCAAACAGTGGTCTTTGCATGAGGTGGCATCTCCAACAAACATGGGGTCCTTTTGGGCAAAGAAACATAGACCCGAGATCACATGCTACAGATTAAACTGCATTGCATATGGTTGGAGCCTCAAACTGTAGCACCAGGAACAGGCTGGTACTGTCGGTGTAGCACCCTCTGCCTCAGCGATAGTTACCTTCTCATAACTCCCCTAGAAATTAATTGAGGGGTGGTCTTCTGTGCAGGTCTGTTATCAGCAGGCATCACGGATGATGCCGATGCTTATTTGGATGTAGAAGACCCCAGCAACAGCTTCTTCACTGGTGGAGTGGTGGCTGTAGCCTTGGTAGTAGAAAAAAAAGCATCAGTGAGTGACACCAGTGATGGAGAGTGTTGGGTTATGAACAGCGGTAATCTACACAGGGAGATGACAAGTTGCTGCTGCCGCTGGGTGGTGGTGGCGTAGCCTCTAAAAGAGCTGTTTTTTCATTATCCAATAAATAGAAAATGGATGGAAGATGCTCATGGCACATTTTTTTTTCAGCCTATTACACTTCATGAGAATATGATTAAGAACGCCTGATTATCACATCGTGACAAAGGCTAAATAAATGCAGAGTAAGTCAAAGTAAGGATGAGTTTTAAAATACAAACTTCACCTTGCTCTTTGACTGTAACTGCATCCTATTTTCATCACAAAGATATAAATGAAGGTGGAGTTGCATCAGCTGTGGTGTTTGGGTGTGTGTATTACTAGTTTGTTTTCTGAGTAGGGTGAGTTTGTCTTTCCAGGAAGATGATGCGTTGTATTTTTGTGATGACTGAGTGGCACCATGAAGTAGAACTTGTAGTGAATCATTGTCTACAATATTTGACATTGCGTTGGTGGCGTGAGTTGACTTGGTCAAATATGGGTGGGTGGGAGAGATCGCAATTAATTTGTTGTCGAGTGTGTGAACAGCTGTTTGACTAAGACGTGCGTCAGTGGGGTATGATTCTTTATTGTTTAATCGTAATATTTTGGGGGAAATTCTATATTTCAATCATTTTGGAAGATGATCGATGGTTAGTCACACCTGTTTGTATTTACAAACAACAGTGAAGGTATTGGGAGGGCATTTGAGGGTAAATCTTTGTAATTTTGGGTCATAACAGTAGATGATGTACTATCTGTTGGTTCGATTATAAAATAGTCGATGGTAGCTGAATCATTTGGGTCAGCTTTTTTGTCTGTATGGACGTAGGCTAACTTTAGGTGATTGATTGATACGCATGTGTGGCATCATCCCTGTATATCGATCTCAAACCATTTGTCTGTACAATTTATAAACTTTTATGGTTCAGAATATGGGGGCTTGAGGGCTTTATGAGGAGTATCCACACCCAGCCATACATTCGAAGCTGTTTTGAGGTCAGCTGGAACATACGAGGGAGAATTGCCATGTGTTCTGGTGATGTGGGTGAATGCACTAGTGCTTTTGCAAATACATTGGGGAAGAGTGGTGCCATCGGTAGGTGTGATGACACTTGGTGAGCTGTCTTCGAAGAAGTCAGCTGGAGACAGAGTTCTTTGCCATAAAGGAGTTGGGCTGGGGATACGCCAAGGTTGGAGATGACCATCAAGCATAGGCTGAGTAAAATGAGAGGCAAGTTGGTTACCCATTCTTCACACAAATTTTTAGATTGTTTGCAGGCCATGATGGTGGCTTTGAAAATTTTGGTGTTAGCACTCTATTTTACAGTTTGATTGGGGTTGATACTCGGTAGTTGAAATTTTATGTATTCCCAACTGGCATGCAACCAAGGTGAATAGAGCACTTTTGACCTGGCATTGCTGGTCCGTCATTATCGTTTTTGAGACACCAAAGGTAGACACCTAGTGCTGGATGAAAAGTGTTACCACTTGATCAGCAGAAATATCAGTTGCCATGATGGCATGAGGCATTGTGTGGCACGGTTGATCATTGTCAAACAATGTCGAGGACCAGATCAAAAATTAATCAGTTGAGAAATGGAAACGATTTATCATTTGGTTTCAGTTACATTTCCATTATTGGTCTTTGAAGCAATTGACTAATTATTTCCAATTTTGGTTTCCATTTCAGAGTTTTGGTGTTTCCCTTTATTTTGGTTTCCATTTCCATTTCTCAATCCCTCAAGAAAATATACATGTATCAAATGCAGTAGAGTGGGGTATCAATATTTATGTTGATGAGCTGAATCTTATTTTATCCAAATAAAAAAGATAAGAAAATATGACAAAATCTGAACAAATGTTAAAATTGTAAGGTAGTTCATTTTTTTGTCAACTGTGCTTCTTTCAACACCAAATATTTTTTCCTGCGTTTTTCTTTTCTCTTATTCAATTCGTACATCGTGCTTTATTTCACTACTGAGTTTTCTATACTCCTTCGCATTTTCATTTGTCTTAGCTAACATCCACTATTCTTACAATTAGTTTTGAATTTTCTTTCCACAATATAGTCTATAAAATTTTCAATAATACAAGTTTCTTGACGTTGTTGTGTAAATGCCATCCAAAATCTCAAAAAGTGACTTAAATGTTTACACATACCACTAATAAAGGGTCCCAAACATATTGGCAATCACTTCTATTTTGTTATTCCATTTGAATTTTCTGAACCAATTTTATTCCAAACAGCTTCTTCGTTTTGGAGAAGAACCATAAGTTTGTCGTTATTAAATACAATATTTTCCATCGTTGTGTATGCCGTAAAGTGCAAAGCGCTCAAAATACATCTACAACACGCAAGATGGGTCTTGCAAAAGTGACTACTAATCTTTTATTTATATGAAAAGAGTAGGACTAGTCAATTTCGACAGTGGGCCTTTGAAAACTGACTCGCCCTGTATGATTTATGTATATTATGTATACATATGCATTATCTAAATTTTGTGTTCACAGTTATCAAAAAACTTGGTACTGAGGTGTTGGGCTGAAATTTTTGTAGAAGGTAGTCTTGTAGAATGGGATCGTGTCTGATAGATGTTTAGTGCCTATTGATTCGATAGTTTTTGAAGAAAATGTAAAGAAAAAAATTGCTGGAAAAAAATACTGATGGCTCGCCAGTTAGAAAGGTAGATTTCCTCTGGAATAGACAGAATTTTTAATTATGTAAAACTAGCGAGTACCCAGTGCTGCTATGCATCAATAACTCACAGATTTATGTAAACCATACATATGTCCGAATTATCAATTAATTAGGGCACGAATGAATCAATAGGTCTGGTTCTTGGCTTAGTACAAATGTTTGTACCAAATTTTGTGATTATCGGACAAAAATTGCGACCTGTACCGTGGGAACAAGAAATTAACATATCTATATATATATATATATATAAAATAAATAAATTTAAGTTATTGGTGCCAAAATTTTCCTGAGACCACGAAACAAAAAACGTACCATCCCCAACATTGAGGGCTAATACCGCACCAAAGCGTAATACGTAGATTATCTAAAGAAAACCTACTTAAAAATAGGTCCATTTCCCCGGCCCCCCCCCCATTTCAAATTTTGACCTGAAAATTTTTGGCCTAATTGTGCTCAGTTTGTGCTAATGTGTGCCATCAATTTTAGAATTTGTGCTCACCCCCTTCCTTATATATAAACAAAAGAGTCTGGGTGGGGCTGGAGAAATGCTAGCCCCACCCATTTCGAATTTTGACTCCAAACTTTGTATGCTAATTGTGCTTCATTTGTGCTAATTTGTGCCGTTAATTTTAGAATTTGTGCTCATTTATTTTCAAATATAGGGGCCTCAGAAATTTATGTGTCAGCCCCCCCCCATTTGGAATTTTGAGTTGAAACTTTGCATGCTAATTGTGCTTAATTTGTGCTAATTTGTGCTGCAAATTAAAAATTTTATACTCATTCCCTTTCAAAAATATTTGTGGTTTTATGTCTCCCCTCAGCCCCCCCATTTTGAATTTTGACCCAAAATTTTTCATACCAACTGGATTCAAATAGTGCTAAATTTTGCTACCAATTTTGGAATTTGTTATCACCCCCTTCTTAATATATAAAAAAAAGTTTGTGGGTGGGGCTGGGGAAATGCTAGCCCCACCCATTTTGAATTTTGACTCAAAACTTGGCATACTAATTGTGCTCAATTTGTGCCAATTTGTGCCAACCATTTTAAAATTTGTGCTCACTTCCCAACTCAGATAGGGAGGATGAAAGATTTCCCCTCAGCCCCCCCCTTTTTGAATTTTTATACAAAACTTTGCCCACTACTCTTTTTTGATTTGTGCTTAATTGTGCCAACAAGCTTATAATTCCTGTACATTCAAATCTTTAGTTATTTGCAAAACAAATTTGGGTGGGGCTGGGGAAATGCAGCCCCACCCATTTCAAATTTTGACTTGAAATTTTGCAAACTGATTGTGCTCAATTTGTGCTGATTTGTGCCAACAATTTTATAATTTGTGCTCAATTATTAACTGAAAAAAGGGGTGAGGAAGGTTTTGTCTTAGCCCCCCCTTTTGGAATTTTGAGCTGAAACTTTTCCCATTATTTTATCTTAAATTGTGCTTATTTGTGCCAACTTTCTTTTTTGAAATTTTAAAGTTGCAATTTCAACGAACTAATAACAATCACCCATTTCTGCTGTAGCCTAAATAATAGTCATTTATAACAAAATTTTCGGTAGGGTCAAGAAAATTCAAGCCTTCCATTTTAAATAGGAGTTAAATTTTATTACAATTTTTATGACAGTTTGTACCAAATTTTTACATTGGTATTTTGAGGGAACTATACTTAACCCATACTTAGCAGTTTGTCAGATTTTCTTAATTTTGTATTTTCTGGGTGTTGCTAAAAAACTTTGTAATTACATGTAAATTTTTCCATTGATCATTCTCTATTGACAGTTTTTTCCATTTAAGTTGCCAAATTAAAAATATTATCATAAAAATCTTCTATGTGAATTGAATAGAAAGAAAAAAACAAATTTTTATGGTCATATGTGTATAAATTATTAAGTAGGTATTTATGCTAATTTTGGTTTTATATACTTAATAATTTAGAAAATACATTTGGTGATGTATCACACAATAAAATGTAAAAACTCAATATTGGCCCCTTTAAGGGCCCGTTTGAGGATGAAGAATAGGTCCAATTGAGAAAAGAACAGCAAATTTGATCTGGGTGCCTCAAAAACCCTATTTGGTGATGTATCACACAATAAAAAGTAGAAACTACAGATTAACCCCCTTTTGGTGCCCATTTGGGGATGAAGAATGGGTCAAATAGAGAAATGAACACGAAATTTGGACTTGGCGCCTCAAAAACCCTATTTGGTGATGTATCACACAATAAAAGGTGAAAACTCAAAATTAACCCCTTTTTGGGGCCCATTTGGTGATAAAGAATGGGTGAAATTGAGAAATCAACATAAAATTTGGATTCGGCGCCTCAAAAACCATATTTGGTGATGTATCACACAATAAAAGTGAAAATTCAAAATTGGCCCCCTTTTAGGGCCCATTTAAGGATGAAGAATGGGTCAAATGGAGAAATGAACACCAAATTCTGACTTGGCCCCTCAAAAACCATATTTGGTGATGTATCACACAATAAAAGGTGAAAACTCAAAATTAACCCCTTAAATTAGTCAGGATTCAGCGGCGAATCGAAGAGAATTTGTAAATAAATTCTCTTCGATTCGCCGCTGAATCTTGCTTAATTCCTGGGCGACGAATGGATAATTTAACAGTTCCTAGGTGAATCGAAGTGCATTCGTGAAATTATTAAAAACCGTATTTCATAAGAAAACCTCACCTCGATATCCTTTAGTTATCAGTTAATATTGAATTAAAATATTACTACATCCTATGCATAATGCAACAGAATTAGAAGCAAACTCATTGTCACTGTTATCGCATAGGTATACAACAAACATCGATATGTTTTGCGATGTATTGATGTTCTTCACCAGATCGATGCAATATTTTCTTTCAATATATCGATATTGAATAAAATACATATTTTGGGAAATTTTTTGACAACTGTTTGAAATTTTCTTTTCATATTATGCCAGAAACCTTCGCTGGAGTATACTCAACAACTTCCAAAAGTTTCATGGCCATCAGATGAATGGTGTAGTAATGTATAAAAGACAAACAGACATACATTCTCTTTTATATATATAGATTATTGGTGTAGTAATGCATAAAAGACAAACAGACCTACATTCTCTTTTATATATATATAGATAACACTGGCCAAAGTAATCTTAAAAATTCCTCATAGATAACCCAAAAATATTTTTCAAAATTTGGGAATTTTTTTCATCAAAAAAGTCAGATTATGGAATAACACATCGTGATTGGATCACCCAAAAGTGTCTAGGATAGGGTATTTCTTGTAGTTATATAAATATTTCAGATAACACCATTCTGTCAGTACTATATTAGCCTTCCTTAGAGATGCATGTCTTAATATTCCTCTAGCAAAATTATCGAGTTTTGACATTTTACTGTGTGATACATTAGAAAATAAGTTTTTTGAGGCACCGAGTCCAAATTTGGTGTTCATTTCTCCATTTGACCCAATCTTCATCCCCAAATGTGCCCCAAAAGGGGGCCAATTTTGAGTTTTCATATTTTATTGTGTGATACATCACCAAATATGGTTTCTGAGGCGCCAAATCCAAATTTTGTGTTGATTTCTCAATTTGACCCATTCTTCATCGCCAAATGGGCCCCAAAAAGGGGTTAATTTTGAGTTTTTACCTTTTATTGTGTCATACATCACCAAATATGGTTTTTGAGGGGCCAAGTCAGAATTTGGTGTTCATTTCTCCATTTAACCCATTCTTCATCCTTAAATGGGCCCTAAAAGGGGGCCAATTTTGAATTTTCACTTTTATTGTGTGAAACATCACCAAATATGGTTTTTGAGGCGCCAAATCCAAATTTTATGTTGATTTCTCAATTTCACCCATTCTTTATCACCAAATGGGCCCCAAAAAGGGGTTAATTTTGAGTTTTCACCTTTTATTGTGTGATACATCACCAAATAGGGTTTTTGAGGCACCAAGTCCAAATTTCGTGTTCATTTCTCTATTTGACCCATTCTTCATCCCCAAATGGGCACCAAAAGGGGGTTAATCTGTAGTTTCCACTTTTTATTGTGTGATACATCACCAAATGTATTTTCTAAATTATTAAGTATATAAAACCAAAATTAGCATAAATACCTACTTAATAATTTATACACATATGACCATAAAAATTTGTTTTTTTCTTTCTATTCAATTCACATAGAAGATTTTTATGATAATATTTTTAATTTGGCAACTTAAATGGAAAAAACTGTCAATAGAGAATGATCAATGGAAAAATTTACATGTACTTACAAAGTTTTTAGCAACACCCAGAAAATACAAAATTAAGAAAATCTGACATACTGCTAAGTATGGGTTAAGTATAGTTCCCTCAAAATACCAATGTAAAAATTTGGTACAAACTGTCATAAAAATTGTAATAAAATTTAACTCCTATTTAAAATGGAAGGCTTGAATTTTCTTGACCCTACCGAAAATTTTGTTATAAATGACTATTATTTAGGCTACAGCAGAAATGGGTGATTGTTATTAGTTCGTTGAAATTGCAACTTTAAAATTTCAAAAAAGAAAGTTGGCACAAATAAGCACAATTTAAGATAAAATAATGGGAAAAGTTTCAGCTCAAAATTCCAAAAGGGGGGGCTAAGACAAAACCTTCCTCACCCCTTTTTTCAGTTAATAATTGAGCACAAATTATAAAATTGTTGGCACAAATCAGCACAAATTGAGCACAATCAGTTTGCAAAATTTCAAGTCAAAATTTGAAATGGGTGGGGCTGCATTTCCCCAGCCCCACCCAAATTTGTTTTGCAAATAACTAAAGATTTGAATGTACAGGAATTATAAGCTTGTTGGCACAATTAAGCACAAATCAAAAAGGGGGGGGGCTGAGGGGAAATCTTTCATCCTCCCTATCTGAGTTGGGAAGTGAGCACAAATTTTAAAATGGTTGGCACAAATTGGCACAAATTGAGCACAATTAGTATGCCAAGTTTTGAGTCAAAAAAATTCAAAATGGGTGGGGCTAGCATTTCCCCAGCCCCACCCACAAACTTTTTTTATATATTAAGAAGGGGGTGATAACAAATTCCAAAATTGGTAGCAAAATTTAGCACTATTTGAATCCAGTTGGTATGAAAAATTTTGGGTCAAAATTCAAAATGGGGGGGGCTGAGGGGAGACATAAAACCACAAATATTTTTGAAAGGGAATGAGTATAAAATTTTTAATTTGCAGCACAAATTAGCACAAATTAAGCACAATTAGCATGCAAAGTTTCAACTCAAAATTCCAAATGGGGGGGGGCTGACACATAAATTTCTGAGGCCCCTATATTTGAAAATAAATGAGCACAAATTCTAAAATTAACGGCACAAATTAGCACAAATGAAGCACAATTAGCATACAAAGTTTAGAGTCAAAATTCGAAATGGGTGGGGCTAGCATTTCTCCAGCCCCACCCAGACTCTTTTGTTTATATATAAGGAAGGGGGTGAGCACAAATTCTAAAATTGATGGCACACATTAGCACAAACTGAGCACAATTAGGCCAAAAATTTTCAGGTCAAAATTTGAAATGGGGGGGGCCGGGGAAATGGACCTCTTAAAAATGATTTAGAGTTAGGCTGAAACCAAAATATACGTAGCCAAATATATCTGTAACTGTGGTCATGCGATAGCGTTATAACAGTGGCTTTTATATATTATTTATATATAAGATGGACTAAATTTGCTCACTAGTTTATGAATGATAACTATTTGAATTTCAGATTCGTAAACTATGGTTTATGGAATTATGGGGTAATTTTTTACAGATAGGAACAAATTTGCGCGCTTGCCTAATTAGAAGTTTAGTTTACTCCTGCGTTGATTGTTTTTGAATATTTCGTTTTGAAGTACTTTTATTCAGCTACAACGAGAAAAGTTTGGAGTATATCTGTGTGTATGTGTGCGCACCCTGCCATCTCTCTCTTTCTCTTTCTCTCTCTGTTCATTTGGTGTAACTTGGTCGATGCTGGAGTGGGGGCATGAACACTTTGATAGAATTATCGTCGTTGGTAAAATTGTGAAGTTGAATTCTTAAATTTATCAATAATTGATAAATAACAAAAAAGTAGGATCACGAATATTATTGCGACAACTTCTTTATATTTTAAAAAGGTATATATACCCATTTGAATTTTGAACTAAAGACTTACAGCAATTCTGCAATAAGACTAGTAAACGTGAACTACAATCTTCGGTGGAACCAAATGAGCAGAAATTACGACTTTTTCGAAGAAATTACCTACTCGGTAAAACTATTGATTTTTTCTTACGACGAATGGAAATTGATGTTAATGTAGAGTACAATTGCGATCGAACCTTTAGCTGCAAAGAGTTGGAATTTTTCACACAAATTAACGTATATTTGCCGAAGATATTGTTGAAATTTAGTCGAAATCGAACGATTAATTCGTACGATATCGCTGAAATTCTGTTGGATTGTAAAATTCTATCGATGAATTTGATGTGTATACGTACTTGAGCGATTCCAGCAATATCTTGAGAAATACACGTGTTCGACTTCAGCAGAATTTTCGCAGAATTTTCACGGAATTTTCAGCAAACTTGCAATAATGTGTCTGAAAAATTTCAACTCTCTACAAACCATGGTTCTGTCGCAGTAGGTATCGCTCGATAACTTTAATAATATTAATTGGCTTTATTTATCAGACACAGCTACCTACTGTATATATTTTATTGATAAATACTTGAAAAATCTCTTCCGCCACCATCGTCCTCACCAAAAATCGATATCCTCGTGAATACAGTCTTGATTGTATGCAATTTGAATAAATATATCAGTGAAAATGAAGCAACTCCAAAACGATTACGAAGGTATCAAACTTTAACAACTGGTCGAGAGGAGTCGATAATTAGCAATCCATATCAATGGCAATATCAACAATCCGTTGCAACACTCGCCAATTATTTATTATCAACTCGGTTCGTGATCGCACTGCAGGTGTCAATGGTTTCGTCGTCACTGTCGTAAATCTCTCGTTGTCCAGTTTATTCTCCATAGTCCATACCTGTGCACGTCCGGCACGTCCGGCACGTCCGGCACGTCCGGCACGCCCGAGGAAGTTTTAATTATTTTTAAATTGGCTTCCTAAGTCGTCGTTTGATGTGCCCAACGCCGAAATACCGTAAAATATATTTTCCGAAATTGTGGCGGGGGAGTGAAAATCGAAGCGAAAAGAATGGAGAAGGGCTGAGAGGCTGAGACGGATTTCGCCAGAATATGGATGTTATCAGTGTTATGAGACGAAATTTTTTTCGCCCCGATAGGTATGGCTCGCGAGTACGCTAATATCAAATTTACGTAAGTAGACGCTTTCGATGCTGCGTTGTGCCAACACCCGGAGTTGCCTGCCACTGATATTTTGTCTTTCCTCGTCTCATACGCAGCAAGTAAACCACATACGAATGGAGTAATTTGTAGTCGCTATGAGAAATGACAATAATGTTACCGCCCCGCCATCGCCCCTCCCTCCCTCCCTCTCTCCCTCCTCCCCCTCGGCGCCGCGAATCACCCCTTTCAGCACGTTCCGTCAGTAGGTAGGTACTTTGTCGGCGGTTCAATGGGCTGCCAATGTGATTTTGTATTTCTTCGTATCGTACGTATATACCCGCCTACCTACCTGTTATTAGTACAAAAATTTTCATCCCGTACCGAACGACGACCTTTTTAAAGCTTGAAATTTTCTTCCTTTGTACGACCTCGCCGCCGTATTTCTGCCGTATGACCCGGCAGAACGTTAATTTTGCGTTCGGCAACGTTCGTCGTACCTATAATATCTGTCGTTTAAAAAGTGTATTAAAAAGGGCAGAAAATAAAAAAAAAAAGAAAAAAGAAAAAAAAAAGAAAAAAAAAGACGTTAAAATTTCGCATTCGCCGGCAGCGGCGAGAAACGAAATACGCGAAGACGATTTACCCGTTCGGCATTTGCCGGCCGACCCACCTCCAGCAAGCAGCGTTGTCTCCCCGCGAGCCTCGCCACCACACACCTGATCGGGTGTTCGGGTGTGGGTGTGGGTGTGGGTGTGGGTGTGCCTTATGCAAATTGCGAATTTCGCCCCGTCCTGCCTTACTAATCGTTTCGGTGGTTTTTGCTCGGCAGGATTATCACGTGTACTACAAAAGCACGAGAACGGAGGACGCGGAAACTGGTCGACGCTATTGGGTCGACTTCAGCGGCAAGTCCGACGTCGTCATACATCCGATGTTGTCGCAGTCTCACCGGCGAGCAGTGGTGAGTGATGCTCGCGTTCGTCGCGTTCGTCGCGTACGTTGTCCCAACTTCGTGTCGCGTAGAAGATCCGACGATCCGATGATCCGATGATCCGATGATCGACGATCCGACGATCCGATGCGCCCGCATATCCGGTCCATAATATTCTGAAACGGCATTGCGAACGGTGTGCTCATCGTTAGGCGAGGCCTCCTCTCCGTTTCTCACGCTGCACTCCTCTTAAACGAGGCGCCAGTTTTTCGAAAACTTCTCATTAGCTACCGAAATCGTTACCGTACATTATAATTTTAGATTGAAGTCACGCGAGAAAATGAAAAACGACTTTTCTAAAAATTTTTTGTTTTTTAGTTCTCTCCAAAACTACTGAAAGGATGGGCACCAAACTTTTTTCAAATTTTCTCCTATGTGAGAACTATCTCTCGTAGCACTTTCAACTTTACCATTTTGTGGTTCTCTCAAACATGTGAACGCAACATTTAAGTGATAAGTACATACGTATACTCTGTGTGGTGCGTGCGTGCGTGCGTGTGTGTGTGTGCGCGCGTGTTTGTGTGTGTATGTATGTATGCATGTATGTATGTATGTATATATATATGTGTGTGTGTGTGTGTGTGTGTGTGTGTGTGTGTGTAAGAATGAAACAATTTTTTTTTCCAAAGAGCTGCTGAACCAATTTCAACGAATCTGTTACCAAATTAAATTTATGGCTGTGTTCGTGTTGCGATCACAAACATATATGGGTCATAGTTTGTTTATTCTGTTTCATTATAGTCTGTCCAAGGGAAGATGGTCGTTGTCAGTCCTTAAAATCTTTAAAGGTCAGCCAGTTTTGATGAACAGATGTATACACCGTAAATAACCAAGCTAAGTAACTTCCCTACATTTGCTACATTGAGCTGCGACATGCACGTTGCGATGTTGCATTGATTTCTCTGTGGGTGGATTAAAAAATTGTGTACCATGCATTTCTTACGAGTAAAAGGCTATTTTTAAATAAATGCTGTATATTTATCAATACGTGTTCTGTCATATTTATTGTGAATGTTCTATCAGCCTTCAAAATTGAAACCAGGATGCCAAAAATTATTGTTACAGGGTAAAAAAATGAATTTTCATGAGGTATTTTGTACTCGGAACTTATAGAAGTTTTTATCAGTTCTACCTTCTAACTACTGATTAAAATTTGTTTACTTTGGTGTGGTAAGGGAAAGCATACATTACTGAAAACAGGCAAGTTACCTATCTAGGTTATACAGGGTATACATCTGTAGTTCGATGTAAACAAAAATAAAACCTGTATGATATATGAAGATTTTATATAACTATGTATATACGTATATTATATTTTATCGTCAATATCCAAAATGAGTCGATACTATTTATTCCTAACCTCTTTTGGTAATACTAGTTTTGAAATATTGACTGATATTTTATTACATTCTCTGCCAATACTAAAATTGACTTGAATATGAACTAGACAATATCAGTCTTGACTGGTTGGAAATGATTTATGTAAAAAGTTAATCTTAGTCAAAATCAGTTCTTATTCATTATACAAATATGTAGAAGAAATGATGAGGGATGGCCTCTGTGGAATACCTTGTTGTGAGAGATATTCACACATAGAAGGTTTTCTAAAGGTTTGCGTGTTATGCCACTTTGTACGTAGTAAGTACGGGAGAGCCAAATCCTTGGCAAACACTGGCGATTTTGTAGCCAGTTTTGAGAGTTTATATATCAGATTTGGTACACACACACAGACACACATACGTACATATACGTACGGTATTATGTCATCAGTTGCATAGTTTCTTGCCTATGTCGAGATGATAAGAAATGACACAATGCACTTGGTACAGGTCTGTGACATCACTAAGATTGTTATCGGGTAATTGATTACGGCCTGTGTAATGTATCTTACCTGTATGTACATACAGGTACGAACATACAAATGTACAAGTGTTTATTGTTAAACGTCTTATAGACAAATATATTGCAGCCTTTGGGCAGCGACTATCGTTGAGAAGTGCAAGCCCCTAATACCTCATACGAGTATAATCCCCACAGCTACTCCCCCAGTTTTCACTCTGAAAAAATGATAAGTCGCGTGCCTGGGGGGACATATCAAGTTTCACTGCTGCTTTTGGTCCGGCTTCTATTTGGTGAGAGCCGACTCTACCGTTGCTCCAACACACTCGTAAGAGTGCTTATGGGCGTTGAATCAAACCTGGTAGGATTCTCAGCTCTGCTGCCCCCTACATCTGGGTGGTCTGTTTTGTTGTGCCAGACGAGTATAGTGGTAGAAGCAAGGAAGAGGACTGGAAGGGTGTTTCTCCAAATTGGGCTTCTTGAACATCGGGGAGTTTGAATTCCCCAATTGTCGATAGGCTAAGCCGGAGACAGGGGGAGGTCTTATTTGGGAGACCTCTTCTACAGGATGTTGCCTCGTCATTTATGGAACAGCTAGGGTGGAGGATCCCAAAGGTGGGTGTTCCACTTTCAGGGTCTTCTCCAGAGTATTTGGAGGAAAGACGAGAGGAGTTAGGGGTGCAGACATCTTTTTAATGATGTCTACAGCCAAGGTCGTATCCATGAGTAACTCATTTTCTATTCGTTCAAGTTCCTTTTTGTGGTCCGATTTGTTGTTATTATTGTTTATATTCTTCTTTGTTTTGCTAGTCAGCTGAGCTATTAGTGCTCTAAGCTGAGCTAGTTCTCCATTCTCTGCTGACACAGAGCTAATTGAGGATACTGTTCTTGAATGTTCCAGCGCACTGTTAGCACTTTTTGCCAAGAAGTCCTGGTCCTTGGAATTGTTTATCACCTTGATACCCACAGCAGCCAGACACTGCACAACATTTTGGGACAGTTGTTTGCAGAACTGATTCCCTATGACTGATGGTGACACTGTGTTATTGGCCTTCTGTCTGAGTTTGGCCATGAAGATGGAGGTTTGTCATCTCCCATCTTCATTCCACCCATAATGTCGTCTATGATTTGGTTTTTGGTTTTACCAAACACATTCCTGAATTTTCAAAATTATTTAGAAAGAATTAAAAAATTGAAAAAATCACAACAAAAATAGGGTTATATGAAATATTGTATAATAAAAGCTTAGGTATGTGTCAGAAATTATTATTTTTAAATTGAAAATTTTTCTAATAATAACAAAAATAGGGCCATATGAGATAATAATCAACAATAATTTGATAAGATCGAAATTCGTGTTTATTTTTGTATAATTCTGACCAGAGTAATATTTTTTTCAGTAAGACAATCAAAACTAAAATAAAATTTTTATGTTGTCATTAATAGTTTTAACCAAAGAAATAATTTTTCTTTGGTCAGTTCAAAACTCATATTGCCAAATGGGGTTAGGAATAAATAGTATTGACTGGTCAAAATTAGTTTTGATTAAAATTGGGTTTTGATGGTAGCACATACATAATCATAATCATACATATACATGTAATCTTCATGAAATCCATGACGCCAGTGGTTCTTGTTGACTGATCGAGCATGAGAACTTGGCTAACCTGTAGAGATTTAAAATACTTTGGGTTATTGTTCCTTAAAATTTTTTCAAATTTAATTTATTTTAATTTATTTTACTTCAATTTTGACATATTTTAATAAAAATATTGAGACCTGTGGCAACAATGTACTTTTAAACTCATGTAAAATATGTAAAGTTTTTGCGGTTAGCATTCTATTTCAACAATTACCTTTTATTAGACAGAGTATAATCGTTTAAAATTTATTGTTCTTGAAATTTCAAGTTTTTGCGCTTGCAAATACCTTTATGTGTGTGACTTCAATTTTGTTCATTCTGTTGAATATTTTCCTCTTCAAGTTTGGGTATTTCATGACTTTGGGAAAATTTTATTACATTTTTTCTGATCATGTTCTGCAGACTCCAAAAAAGACACGCCCTCAAAAATTTATATGTGTGTGGGATATAGTGGAGTATGTTAACAATTTTGAGGGTGTATTTCTTTATTTGGAAAAAATTTGGCAAATGTATAATTTGGATTCATATCTCGATCAAATTTAAAGATGGTCTCAATCTGCCCATGAATTTTTAAATGGCAGCTTTTTGAAGTTTTCATTATTGAATAAAATTCTTAAAACCAAAAATAAGCGAAACCTACAATACATGTAATTTGAAATTATATTCATTCTTAGTAAAACCCATCTGTCCGATTAGACGTTTTTGTGATGTCCGAAAACAACGATCACATAATATTTTAGAAAGGTTGATTAAAAAATATTGTTATTTGAAAACTGAAATTAAGACAGATAGACCAAGATCGTAGGTTGAACATCAGTATCCTAGATCAAACAGGAAGATGCATGATGTGAAACGAGCTAGCCTATATACTACGTAGAACCCATGTGGTCTTGCCTCGTGGTATCTCATAACTTTAAACTCAACATTCTGGATTGACGATCTTTCTTATACATTCCAAACAAGTTAAATAATAAGAACGCGTTATTTGTTACTAAATCTTGACCAGAATGCTTTATCGTTGAAGGTGGTGAATTTGCATCAGTTGATCAAATTGTATGTTGTAGGAACCATGCGTGATCGTACTGGATCAGCGTGACTTCTTTCTTTCTTCGAATTCGAAAATGCAAAGTTAATTCACTCCCTGGTTAAGAGAGAAGAAGAAATCACTTCCAGCTGGGTGTTTCACTCGTTGAAATCTGGTAATAGTTTTTCTTCAGAATCTGGTTGTTTGAAGTGTCTACTTGAACATAATTATTGAAAATCCCTTGAAATCTAATTCCGGCTTCACCCATAAAAATCTAGTTTTTGTGTCCTCGATAGGTTTTTTTGGGATTTTCTCATTTTTTAATAACTATATGAAAAAATTGTTCGAACAAACAATATAGTAAATATTATTAACAAAAAAAAAAGTTCCAACAATTTTTGTTAATATCATAATAAGTCAACGAAACGACTTCCAATGTTTGTTCGAACATACTACTACCCAAAGAGTACTATTATGAAGGAGGCCAAGTATCCCTTATTCACAGAACGCCAGTATACCCCTAGTCCCTGACAAGCTAATAGGCCAACTATGTATCAAACGCATCATACAAATAGAAAATATTTCTTTTTCGTGTGTGTGTGTGTGTGTGTGTGTGTGCGTGTGTGTGTGTGTGTGTGTGTGTGGGTGGGTGTGTGCGTGCGTGCGTGCGTGAGTGCGTGCGTGCGTGCGTACGTGAGTGCGTGTTTTTTGCAAAACACCATAACTTTAGAATCGCCCAACAAAACAAGTTTAAATTTTCAACGTATATTTGTGTTTCGCTAAGAAAGGTTTCAAGCTTGGTAGCTTCCTTAAGAAAAAGTTGTAGATTTTTTAGGCAGCTCAGATCAAAGTAATGCGGATGGATTACAGATATAAGTCTATAGCTGCAGTAATTATGATTGGAAATTTTATAAATTTCTGGACCCTCGCATCTCAGTGAAGAGACTGATGCACGAGTGGAACATTTTTGGGGCTTGTTAGTATAATCGAGTATGATTTTTTTCCAAAAACATTCTTGAAATTTTCGTGGGCTGATGGGGTAGAATCCACAACTTTGCCCCCAGAGAAGCTACAAACTTCTAACATAAGTGTAAAACTTCCTTGGGAGTTTGGGAAAAAACAAATTTGCCCAGAAAAATTAAAGTTAAAGTTACGGCGTCGCAGATCACTATAATAAACATACAGGTCAGAAATTCATTCGCCGAAATTAATTCAACAAAATTATTCTCTAAATTTAATGCCTATGCGCCAAATACCCAGCAAAAGAATAAGAAAAAGAAAGACGAGAGATGTCTTTTCCTCTTTACCGACTGGGAAGAGGTTATATGTCTGGTATGTCTCTAGTTCTGGAACTAACGAGAACAAGCGTCTTACTTTATAGATTTTAACGAAAGTGGGTTCGAAATATTCCTGACCATCCGGAAAATGTCTTAGGCTATTTGTATTTTAAAACTGAAAAATTAGGAGGTTGTAATGAAAGAAAATGAGAATTTAAAGATTGAAAAAATGAGCATACCCACTAATGAGAGCTACTCATTCGGATTAACAGAATTTTTTTTTTTTTTTTTAACAATATTTATTTATCGTGCGCATGGCCAACTACTCAGCTACAGACGATTGCCTTGACACTGAAGACGAATAACGACTAATGAGAATGAAAGAAAGAGTGAAAGAAGGCAAGAGGTGAGAAATTTGTTTACTTTTTTTATTTCTTTAAAGGTTCAGCACACTGGCACGGTACTGAGGCGATACGTAGATGCAATACTGAGACTGTAAAATAAAATTCACGCGTGTAAATGGAAGGTGACATACCGATGTATTTTACAGATTTCAGAATGCAATATTCTCCATTTGGTGCGACATTCCGCATTTATTCGAGAAGAATTTTGCGAGGTGGGTTTCTATAAAAAATCTAATCGTTAGTTTCGATCCAGTATTAGCAGCATCTAGTGATGGGGGGTGGATACGTTTTTCGTTTTACGACCTCACGAAATTTTGGTACAATTAGCCGCAATTCACGTAGGTATTTACGTTTAATTATATCCATCTTATTTTCTAGTTACTACGGTATTGGTCTCAGTTTTTGTCAGGTAGTGATAAAATTTGGTACAAACAATCAGATTTTAAACCAAAGACCAGAGCTAACGATTTTGTTGCGGATTGGTTAGAGCTACGAAATATGAAGTAAATATTCGCATCAGTCTATGGTAACCTGCTACTAATTTTCATGCCGATTGGCCAGGTGATACGGTGATGATACGCAACTAAAACTTGTTCAAAATATTTACCGATACTAATACCCAGGCGCTCTAATTGGTCCGGACAAATTAGACCGTTTGAGGACTGCTTCAAAATATCGCCTTCGTGTGTGTTAGAAAGTATCGCACGCTATATTTTTAACTGGCCAGGTAGGATACATCTAAGACATGAGTAAGGATTACTTAAGAGCAGAGACTTTTATCGAATGAAAATAAATTGCCCCTCTCCGACGGCTGTCGCTGAACAGCCGTCTGAGCCTCACTCCGGCCTCTCAATACCTTCACGATGTTGCCGGATTTCGTGCTGTTCAAACGTGCGCAGGAACTCGGGGACTGGGGCGACGATAATTTTTTACCGCCTCAGCATTGTCAGAACTCATCGCTTCGGTGTTGCGCCAACGCGCCCAAGTCTTTATTATTTTTTATTTTACTCGCTTATCATCTACGTTTGCGTATCATTATAATAAACATCGAGGTGACTGAAATTCGTTTGCAGAAAATTGCTCAAAATTATACGCGCCCATCCCAACCACCCAGCGGTGAAAGAAACCAAACGTTGCCAAGAGGGGAATGCTTTTTCACTTTTTTCTTTATTAATTTTGCCGACGAAAGTGGTGGGCTGGCTGGCGCAAGCCAAAATACTGCTCGCAGCATGTCCCTAGCTTGTAACCATACGTACGCCATGAAATGAAAAAAATCTTAATTTATAATACGTATTTAGGTAATGTACGCGTACGGTAGGTGTATCAGCCTGGCGCAGGGTTTACTGGTGTACGAGTATACCAGGTGTATAGGACGAATTTGGCGATGCCTTCATCCAGTACAGTAGGTACACCTTCGGTAGTGGTGGTTAGTGGTGGTTAGCGGTGGTTAATGGTGGTTAGCGGTGGTTAGTGGTGGTTAGCGGTGGTTAATGGTGGTTAGCGGTGGTTAGCGGTGGTTAGTGGTGGTTAGCGGTGGTTAATGGTGGTTAGCGGTGGTTAGCGGTGGTTAGTGGTGGTTAGCGGTGGTTAGCAATGGTTAGCGGTGGTTAATGGTGGTTAGCGGTGGTTAGCGGTGGTTAATGGTGGTTAGCGGTGGTTAGCGGTGGTTAGCGGCGGTTAGCGGCGGTTAGCGGCGGTTAGCGGTGGTTAGCGGTGGTTAGCGGCGGTTAGCGGTGGTTAGCGGTGGTTAGCGGTGGTTAATGGTGGTTAGCGGTGGTTAGCGGTGGTTAGTGGTGGTTAGCGGCGGTTAGCGGTGGTTAGCGGCGGTTAGTGGTGGTTAGCGGTGGTTAGCGGTGGTTAATGGTGGTTAGCGGTGGTAAGTGGTGGTTATCGGTGGTTAGCGGTGGTTAGTGGTGGTTAGTGGTGGTTAGTGAGCGGTAGTGTGAGGTGCGATCTAAATCTTCGTGATTATAATTACGCTAAAATAGAAAATAGAAAAATCGAGTTTCGTTATTAAAAATGAATTCTCTTCCTCGAAACAATTCCCACCTTCTCCTCGATCCGGTTAATTATGGTGTTGAAACTATATTAAAAGATCAGATCATCTATTGTAAAACCATACCGAAATAGAATTCGACGACGGATAATAAATAAACATCGACCTGGCAAAATTATTTAAAGATCGAAAATATAAGTAATCGATGCGATGAAAATTTTTCCGTTCACACTTACTCTGTCTGTTTTTAACAGTACCAGATTAGCACCCGCTGCCGCCAGGTTCGAATCTTTAATTGCCACCTATTGCCATTGGGCCTTACAAAATTTTATACGATATAATGCTTTTTAAAAAGAACGAAGCAAATAAATTTCCGAGGTCGAAAATTTTTCACCTCAAAAAGAGTGGCGCTCCGTTCTACCGCAAAATCAGCATACTGAGTAGATCTGGCTGGCGACTGGCACCAGTTTCTAGCCTGCTACGAACCAACGCCATTTTTCTTTTATGATGCGTCTTCGAAACAAAATTAAATAAAATTAAAAAGAATTCTAAATGTTTTGTTCAAATCAAAAAATAAACTAATAATCGCTCGTTGTTGTTGTTCTTTATTGTATTCCACTCTCGCCGTCGATGAAAAGTTCTATTCGATGACCGGTATTCACCGCGTGTTAATATTTTATTAGGTACCGATTTTTTCATTCTTAGCGTAAAAGAGTTATGGGCTTGCGACAGCTTTTGGAGGAATTGAGTGGGAGACCGTGAGGCGAGACTTGGTGGTGGTGTGTAGTGTAGCATGTAAGCTGCCTCGATTCGTGTCATCTCCCTTTTTGACCTACGACATTGGTGCTTTTTCTTGGCAATCCGCCATCTTTGGCCGCCCGTCCAAATTTTAATTTTCAACTTTTTTTTATCTACCTACCTATTTTCAAAATGTTGAAAAGGGCGCTCGAATATTTTGGATTGTGAGAAAAAGCCTTTTCGCCGATTTTATCGAGATGAAACTTGTAATTTGACCGGCTTTTGATCTTATTTCCTATAAAAGCCAATTCTGTAACACCATCGCACCAGCATTGAGCGTAGTCGCTAGATATAGCTATTTGGGTATGCGTTTATTATTTCAGGTTGACAGGTTGACCGTAAATATTAAATTTGTTTTTTCTTCGTTTCTCGCAACTTTACTTACATTCCGCGTTATTTTCAGACAGTGCCTTTGCCGTTCAAATTTCAATTTTACGGGCATGAAATTGAAAATGTGACTATCGCGACCGGAGGTTTCCTCTATACCGGAGACTACATTCATTCGTGGCTGGCGGCCACTCAGTACATCGCGCCGCTGATGGCCAACTTCGACACCAGCCTACTAAACGACTCGTACATCAAATACACTTACAACGGTACGTTATGGTTATGGTTATGGTACTGGTGAATGGTACTGGTGAATGGTACTGGTGAATGGTACTGGTGGATGGTAGTCGAGTTCGCCTACCCACACCTATAGGTACTCCGTCCGGTCACCAGTATGAAACGATGCGTACGCCGACGCGTGGCTTCAGCGCTAAGCGCTACCCACGTTGCCCATCCAATAAGAGTAATACACTTGGAGTACTGTTGTATCGTATACCTAACCAACCCTCGAACTGTTATTGTTAGCGCACCTGGCTACGGCGCTACTGGTAGTGGAGGGGCAGAAAAACAACGATTTGCGGTTAGACGTTGCCGGCGCTAAATAAGCGACCAGAGCGGAGCGGTACCTTTCGACGACGTACTTCTAAACCAGTTGTAGATAACCCTTATCAGACGTAGGTATTCCAAGTTGGTCAACTCGAGCTAAAGGTGGGCAGTACGCGCCAAGTAGGCGCTGGATGTGCGCTTTTATGGGGCGGTGCGGCGGTGCGGCGTGTCGACGCCGCAAAGTGCGTTCGGCTGACGCGGCTTCACTGCGGACTGCGGTGCAGCGCCGTATGCGCAGCCACAGACACGGCAAGACGCGTGGCACCGCTGGTGAAGGTCGGCTCAGTCTTCTTCGACGCTCGTCTCGGACATAATTTCGCACCGGACGGAGGACACGCGCGTCGTTCGGTGCTCGGCCGCCTTCCCCGGGCCGCACGCCGTCCCACTGAGCGCGCGCACTCGTTGGCACTTTTACGCGCTTCGCCATTCACGAGAAAGTGGGGAGCGCAGGAAGCCGCTGGCCGGTGGTCAGATTTCCAAAACAAGTGGACGCATGCTCCGCACCATTCTTCGTCGACGGAAAAATATTATAAATTATATGTCATTTTTCGTTTCGTCGTCGCGTTTATCTGTTTAAGTCCAAAATTCGGCTGAGAAATTCTGTTCGATTACCGACGTATCCGAATAATTTATTTCGCGTATAATTAAAATAATGGGTAACGGGTAACGGGTAACGGGTAAAAACGATTTTGTGTTCGGCCAACGGCCAATCGAAAACGGGCCCAGATACTTACGAAGCAAAAATCATCGAATTAGGGCAGACGTCTGCTCGGGTTCGAGGTTCTCTCAGCTGGAAGAACGAACAACGTGCCAAGTCCGAGCGCTTCTCTCCTTTTATATTTTCACTCGTTACCGTTCGTGAACTTGGCTTAAAGTGGGTTTTACGTCTGTTTGCAGACACTACGTTCACCGTGCTGTGGGAGAATGTGTCTCTCCAAGATCGCCCTCTCGCCGGTAATTTCACCTTCGAAGCAACATTATGCAAAAATGGCGACATAATATTCGTGTACAAAAATATTCCGAATATCACCAAAGAAATCACCGAAGAGCATCATCCAGTCAAAGTTGGCCTGTCGGATGCCTACATCATGGACCGAACGATTTTCTGTTAGTACCTAACTATCGACTTTTATTTAATGTGCGATTTTCGAAAGGTAAGGTTGGTAAGGTTGGTAAGGTTGGTAAGGTTGGTAAGGTTGGTAAGGTTGGTAAGGTTGGTGGTTGATATTAACGTTTGTTTACAACGACTTCGTTCGGATACGCGCGCTGTCGACTGTTGAAAAAGTGAAATGTTTTTGTGCAAGTGCCTGAACCCTCTGTTGTCGATTCTAAAACCAAAAAGTAGTTATTTTTTCAATTTTCAAGTTGAAGGCTCGAAGTACTTTAATCCCAGTCTGAAAAATGGGATGATGTTTCTCGTGATCGGCGGAGCTATTCCAGCTATTCCACTAGCGTAACACTTCACCACATTTCAGCCACTCGCGCCTTTCAGGCAAACTTTTCAACTTGGCGGATGGTTTTGTGAAATTCTTACGAGACTTTGTACCGCGTGAAAGGAGACATGAATGGCGTAAGTGACTGAAACAACATAAATTCTTACGGGGAATAGCTCCCCTGTGGAGATTGCTATCGAACAATAAATTGGGATTTGAGACGGAATTCGACGGCGTTGCGAAAAGTGCTGCTGCGAATGAATGGTCGTGGAAATAAGAACCATACATTCCTTATTGATTGAAAAGGCGATAATAGGTACTACCTGAATTTGATTCCTTGTAAATCTGAAAAAAAATTATTGCCGTCGTTGTACCGCAAATACCTTAAATTATTTGCATCGGATCAAATGCATTTTTTCACACGATCACCCATTTGCTATTTCAGCAAATTTGGACTGCATGTCTACCACTCTGATTTTAAATATCCTTGGGAGTAATAGGACTCGGCACAAATTTATTTTTCTCCTAATCACGATTAGAGACGTAGGCCGGAATTCGTAGCCGACACTTTGTCAGCTTGAAACTTGCATTTCTCAACTATATGTTTCTTAATAAAATCAAATTTGCTGTAGTTTGTCACAAAAAAGCGCAATTAGGAATCTACGATTTTCAGCTAAATTATTTTCTTCGCAGCTTCTCCGTTGTTTGCAGGCGCTCAGCGTAGCAGTATCACTTGGTGGGGGGGGGGTGGGTGTAATTGCTTAATTTTTACAACATGTTTTTCAAAATTTATGATATTTTTTTCAAATATTGAGAAATTTTAACAAAGTGACAAATTTTCAAACAAGCAAAAAACAGGTTTATTGCTTAATATTCAAATAAGGGAAACCTGGATGAATTTATACGCATGTACACAGAGAAAGACACAAACACATATATACCTCGGGTAACTTCTTTATAAATAATAACTCGTTGTACAGTCAAGAAAGTTGTAATTATGGATAATTCTATAATTAATTGGTTTATAAATATAATTTAGCCTGTGATAAATTTTTATCATTAACCATTTTTTGATGTGATAACATTTTTATTTTCGATACCCGGGTTACGTTTTACATTCGATTGTCATTTTTCCTTCCTTCTTTGCAATGTTTTTTCCAAAATTATCGATAATATTTTCCCTGTTTTTTGTATTTAATCTCGACATATCGATGGTATTACCAAAATTGAGGGCAGAACAAGAAATTCCATGGTAAGAAAACAATTTTAATAGTTTTTGGCAAGATATAACAATTAATTTTTTTAGTTATCAAAATTTGATAATAGAAACAAATGAAAATGTTATCACATTAAACGTAATTCAGCATACTGATGCTCTCTTTTTTTTTCTTTTCACATTTCCCCTTCTCTTGAATTTTTTTATATCCTGAAAACTGATATTTGATAATAAGAAACAGTTTATATTAGTACTTTTAAAAAGATTTAAAAGACATTGCCACATATAATTATGTAAACAAGCTACGAAACCTGTCCTGCTAACAGGATATTTGAGTGATGAAGAAAATTTTTGCTTCAGTTACCTATTATCTTTCATTTTCAAATGTAAACAAAAAGAGTCAAATTTTAAAGTAATACCCTAAAAAAAATACTGGTTTATGTATCACATAATAAAATATGAGAAATCAAACTTTAGCCAATTTTTAAGCCACAACATCAAATTTGAAATGAGCACCCTAAGAAACTAGTCCTATAATACCTAAAATAAAATCAAATATGAATTAAAAATTTTTCCCAATTTTACAGCCCTTTGAATTGAAAAATAAGTTGAATGAAAAAATGAATGTAAAATTTGAAATCAATAACCTCAAAAAAATACATAATGATGTATCACATAATAAAGTTTATAAACTCAAAATTGGCCCCAAGGGGTCAAACAATGGGTTAAATAGAAGAACAAACATCAAATTTGAAATCAGCACTCCAAAAAACATACCTACTCATTGATGTATTACACAAAAACATAAATAAATTCAAAATTTACCCCTCTTCGCCCTCAAGTGGTTAAAGAATTGGTCCAATGAATTACTTATTAAGTTCTTCTTTTTGGTGGCTAGATGGAGATTATTAGATTATATTAATATTGATAGAAGGAATTAAAACAATTTTTACCTATTTACCATGGAAAAATTAATTGAAGGAAGAAGAGAAAACAAGAGGTAATATTATTTGGGATAGAAGAAGGTGAATTATTAATATCATGGTAATACATTTACTGGTACTTCAAGTAAAATTGTTATTTCAAGGATACATGTGTGGATGATAACGATGAAGAAGTAGAGGAGGAAGAAATGCATATTGAACGTAGATATGGAAGTTTTGAAGCTACCTACACTTCTTCTTCTTTAAAGCAGCAATGATGAGATAATTTAGTGAGCAGAGATTAAAAAATTTCTTATGTCTAAGTAATGTAAAAATGTGCGGTGGATTTTGATTTGTTGGATTTTGTTATCATAGATAATATGTTTTAGGCCAGGGTTCAGTGAATATCAGTATTCTGTATTCTCACACATAATTATTTTTCTCAAACAAAGTTTTGTATCCTTTTTCTTTTAATTTAATAATTTTTACAACAGTCAAATTTTACAACAAATTTTCAACAAAATTGGCATTGAGGGGGTGTTACACCCCCCTTGCTGGGCCCCTGGTTTTTTGAAAACGGACCCTTAGAGTTGATGAACACTTAGTGTTGACTACAAATACTGGCATTAGTGACTTGGTTACCTGCATTTGTAGTTATCAAATGTAATTACTAAAGAACCGTTAGATGTATCAAGCTGAAATTTTTCTCCGACATCAGCATACTATGTTTGCTGAACATTGTTTCAAAATTTGACTGAAATTGTACATTTGGTTCTCGAAATATCACTGAAATTCTGTCTAGATTGTGTGAATGAGACTATAATTAAAAATTCAATCTAGTTACGGTATTTCAGTGATATCTCGCGAACTAAATTAAAATTTTCAACTAAATTATCAGAGAATATTCAGCTAACGTATTTCAACATCTCAGTCTAATTTCAGCTCTCTACAACCTACAGTTCCTTCATATTTGTGTTCAATAAATTCCAAAAATTATGTTGATAATTTCAAGTCACGAAAAACAAATCAATATGAAATTTAATTCTGACGAATGTAATAATTTATTGATGAAGACAAAATGGTAATAAATTATAATAAGTTTAATAATTTCACTTCAACAAAGTTTAAATTAAGAGAAAAGACCGAAAGGTTTATACAATATGAGGCCAAACATTTCTAAAAATGATAATAACGTTTGATGTCATATAATCCAAGAGGTAAATTTTGCTTAATAGGGTTAAGAAAGGGTATAAAACCAACTAAAATGAATACATGATAAAAAGTAATAATGAAACACAATTTAACTAAGTGAAATGGGAACAATCTTACCCCAGGGGTTAACATGTCAACAACCAAGGACAGTTCGTAGGAACACAAAAATATAAT
Organism: Ericerus pela; assembly: GCA_011428145.1. Lineage (NCBI taxonomy): Eukaryota > Metazoa > Arthropoda > Insecta > Hemiptera > Coccidae > Ericerus > Ericerus pela. Next base: position 240,350 of record WOFM01000271.1, on the reverse strand, counting down.
ATAAAAGAAAACATATGGAAATGACATAATGTGACAAGTGTATTACTTCAAGAAAACCTACAAACTGTCATAGACTCAAAGGAGACGGTGAAGTGAGGAGGTGAGAAATGATGCATTTGACGTTACATAATACGAAATACACAAAAATAATATATGTTATTACCTCCTGTGTCAGTAAAAACTGATACTAAACTTCCTTGTTAGCAAAATAGACCTTCTATACCTTCAGACTATTCTACTTAACACTTTGGTTACACAAACCATAAATCAGATGTATGTGTCAGTGACCAATAAAAGACAAACAAACTTAATCGTACTATATCTTCGGAATTACAAATGTCATTGTAGTCCTGATAACGACTATTTTGCGAATTGGTATTAAAGCTCATACTATCTGTGCCTACACATACTCCTCTAAGTTGTGATAGAGTGGAGCTGTATTAAAGTTAGCAAACATTAGTTGAAGGATTAATCAAATTCAAAAAAAGAACTCATCTAAAAAAAGTAAAAGCCTCTTAGAAATTTGTCCTTTGGTTTCTATTTTACTAGACTCGAAGACCGACAAAAATCCCTACTGTACTTTCAGTATTAATATTGTCACTTGTTACAGCATTTTAACGAATCATACTATAAATCTTCAGAAACTTTAACAACTTTAAAATTCATTTCAGAAAAGATAAAAAAATACATGTCATATAGGACTTTAATGAACATTGGGAATTTAACAGAGTTTGAAAAACCAAATGGACGTCACTTCATGAAGCATATTACTGTTGAACATTAGTATCGATATAAAATCATGAAGAAATCATACCAGAAGACTACATCGTACATCTGACAGGACAGCAACAGCAGAGCAGAAGACAACGTTACTATTCGACATGAAATTTAGAAGTGAAGAAGCAGGTGGAAAAATAGATTTACTAAGTCGATTGACAAAACAAAAAGATCACTTTCTTGCAATTACGATAAAAAAAAAAAGATATGAAAATAAAAATGAAGTCCATTGCCAACAGATGTATTATGAGAAATAAAAGAACAGGAAAAATAAAATGGTTCAAAAAGTTAAAGCGGAGCTGTTATTGCTGGTACACTATTTCTTTGGTTTTTTGTGGACGGATCGATGGTAATGGAACAAAAATACCTCATTTTTCTGTCATCTATAATCCATTGTGGAATACTCCCAAATGTTCTCTGGATAGAATGGAAAACCCACTGGCCAGTATAATGTACAATTTGAGAGAGAAATCATACTTTTGGTGATGTTAGAAAACTCAGACTATTTTATTAGACAATAAGATGTCGATAAACGGTAAAATAATAAATAAGGTTAATCAAACGATAAGCGTATCTAAAACGATTTATCTATTTTTAGCCAGACATCTCAATATATATATATATATATATACGTACGCGCGTGCGCGCGCACACACACACACATAATCGTACGTATTCACATATGCATTCTTATTTACGTCTGTGGACGTGCGTGTACCTATATTTATAATTATGTACATATGTATCAGACATTTATCTTGTAAGCAAAATAGCGGGTGTAATTTTTATCCAATAAGGCTGAAATTTAGTACGCGGGTAGGTTTGGTGGGCATAATCTCGGATTGTATTGTACTTTGTAAAAATTTGTTGAGGGGTTAGGGGCAAATAGATTCCACCAATAAACGTTAAGATGCAATTATTTACCATTTGAACAGAGCTGGGATTCCATGGTTTGCTGATTCTGAAACTAATTAAAACTAGTATGGAGTTTGATGAGAATCACAGTCCAGTGGTTTAGCAACGGGGGTTGACAAAAGTTTTTACCAGTGAGGTAACAGCATGCAATTATCCTTCGATAAAGCTTAAATTTGGTAGGCAGATGGTTTTAAATGTAATTAAATTTTGCATAAAGTTTGATGATAATTGATCGAACAATTTAGCCGTAGGGGTTGACACAAGTTCCACCCATAAGGGCTAAGGCGTTATTATCATCATTTGATAGGACTAAAATTTGGTAAATAGTAGATTCTAAACCTAATGAAAACTAGTATTGTGTGTAATAAAAATCGATCTAGTGGTTTAACCATAGAGGCTTAAAATGCAGTTATCACTCTAAAGGGCTAAAATTTGATACGTGGATCTGATATGTCAATAGGGGTGGCTGCACACCGCACAACATAACCCTAAAGGCTCCACATTTATTACAAGCCGACACCTCGCACACCTTGAGATTTGTTACACAACCTCAGATTCCTGGACACCGGGTCTGATAACACAAGTTGGAATTGCAAATTGTCAGATTAAGGGTCAAGATATCTGGCGATCTCGGATAGTCAGTCCGAGATTTGGTTCTCGCTAACCCCAGAAGCTTAACATTTAAAAACAGTTTGAAAAACTAGAACGGCTGTGTAGTAGATTTTATAATCGCCCAAAATGAAATCTACCTGTGAGAAATCATGGCCACCCTTTGACATAGCATAATGAAAATACAGAAGATTTTTTTACCTAGATTTTTGTTGTAAAAATAAAAACAAACGTATTACAATTCGAGAACAAAATGAGAGAAAACTAATGAAGAAAACAAAGTTACAAAATTCATAGTATTGTGAAAAGGTGGCTGAAAGCCTAAAGTTGAGTGGGACAAGCGCAAAACGAAAGAACTGCGCCAGTCTGGGACAAAATGAAGAAGAGTGTCGAGGCTTAGCTTCGCTGATTGATGGTGAACTGCCATCGGAGGAGATAAAGTCAGGTGAGAGATGAAAATTTCCCTCTTTCAGAGACATACGTATGTCTGAAAGAGGGAAATGATAACCAGGTAAAAAACTGGGTTACCTGACAAAGTTCACAAACTTGTGAACTTTGGTGGTAGAGATTGCAAACCTGCTTAATATACTTGATGGGTAGCACTGAACGCACTGAATTCCGACAAAGATGTTCATTAAAAATCAGTATAAAAATTAATAAAAAATAAAAATAAAACGTACGATAGAAAATCAAAAACTACCCATCAAGATGTTAAAAGAAATGTATAAATAATTTGAAGAGATGTAAAAAGGCATGTAAAAAGGCATGTGAAAAAAAAAAAGTTTAAAAAACTGTGAGATAATATGAAAAACTAGCATCGAAGGAGGGTTGTACGGCCCCTGTCCACTCCAATTACAATTCCTATATGACAAAAATCATATACATTTGCCTGATTGGTGGAGAAATATTACGCAGAAAGCACTTTGTATCTGCGTATGATTATACAAAGTATCCATTTATATAGTAACACGCTGAGTGCCCAGTTTTGTTCTTGTATTTTCTCTCGCGTTATCTGGTGATTAATTCGTTTTAGGTGAAATCCGATGGTGGAAATAAATTTGTCGTTAAAAAATAGGGGGGCGGTCTTCGCTGAAAACTTTTTTCTGTCATCGTTAGTTTTTGAAATAGATGAAAAATTAAAAAACGGCAAATTTCTTATTAATTTGCAGTTTTTGTATGGCCGATATGTGAAAAACTAATGGCGATAAAGAAATATATTTTGTTAGAGAACTCGAGCAGATTTTCTCCTCTTTTCAACGTTAATCAACGTCAGCTTTGTAGCTTAAATAGTAGCTGAGAAATCGTGAAGTGAGAGAAGGGTGGTGTTTTTTTTCAAAGTTTAAATGTTGTGAATGTTGCAAAACACGTGGATAAATCTACAAAATTAGAATTTAATTTTATTATATAGATAAATTATTAAAAAAAAAAAGAAAAAGAAAAAAAAAGTAAAATTAGATGTGAAAAAACATGCAAAAAAGATCAATGATTTTTGATGATTATTGAAAAAATTTTCTTTTCTATTTTAGTTTGCTGGCTAGTTTTTTTTTTTTTTTTTTACCATTTCGTGGTTCTGACTTTGTGAGGTTGTGTAATCTTCTAATCATATGCTTGTTTTTCTTGATTGTTGCAGTTGTTCGTCGCAAAACGATTTTCGAGTACCACAGGGTTCATTTTGACAAGAAAGATTTGAAAAATTGGACGGTCATCTTCTTCAAACCGTTAACGACGTGTTTGAACAAAACCACTTGCGAATCCTGCTTAACCAAAGATATCTCATTCGATGTTAGTTTTTATTGCCCATTATTTTAGGTTACGCTCGCGATAGACTAGAAAAATAATGACGAATTTAGAAATGAAAAAACCGATGGGAAAATATTTTTTGGTAGAAATATAAAAATATTTTCTTTGTCGAAAGTTACCACGCGTCAGCAAAAATCAAAACATTTCACGTATTCTGCAGTTCGAATTCCCGTCAGCGCGGAAATTTTAAAAATGTTAAAATTTCAGGAATTTTTAATTTTTTAAATTTTCACCGAAAAAAAATTATTAATCCCTGGATACCTAGTAGCCCTATCCTACTAATGTTAATTAAACGTGTCATGATTTAGAAACCCGTAAACGGGAATAGATTTTCTACACTCGCGAAGAAAGTCTTTTTTCATCTGCTAGCACTTTACTTCTGGGAATCTAAAGCTATCTAAGACCTTGCTGCGAGTCCAGTAAAATTAAATCAGATCTCTGCCCATTTACGGGTTTCAGAACAATTATGTTGGTACGGATTTCTATGTTTACCCGGGTATCCGATATCAAAGTCCGAATATAAAAGCGTTACTTGAGTATCATCAGTGACTTGAGAATTACTTATCTTAAGGATGTCTATATATATATATATATGTATGTATGTATGTATAGATTTAATTGATAATGTAAAAAATGTACGAATTACGTATCGTTCTTGAATTCGGGCCTAAATGATCGAAGATTTTGACACTGCGTAGGGTAGGTATTCTTGTTATAGTGCACAGGGGGCATCGCAGTCATGCATTTCTGTTTTGGCTTTTGACATTCTGTTCTGGTCCTACGCACTTCATCGTAGACGGGTCTGACGTGAGAGGGAGAAGGGAGATACTCTCTAAGCCCGCGATTCCGAGCAGTTGGGAATTGAATAAAAAAAAAAAGAAAAAATAGATTTTCTCCGAGAATCTACCGAAGAACCTCTGAGAAAAAACTTTCGGTTGCCTCGCTCGCGTAATTAACTCCTCCAACGCGGTAAAATTCCTCCCAATGCTAAATCCTAATTACTAGGTACACCCGAACAATAATTCACTTTTCAGTATTTTGTAGAGGGCCCGTAAATTTTTCTGCTCTATGGGCCTGATCGTAGAAACACGTAACTTTTAAGCGCGTCAGGAATTTTTAATCTGCGCAGATGGTCGGCCTATCCTATATCCTTGGCTAGTTGAAGCACTCGCATCATTTTCGCCCTTGATACCGATCGCGTTCTAAAACTGATAACCGGACAGGACACTTCAATAGAGATAGAGCGTAGAATGCGAAAAAAAACGGCAACGATTAAAAAAAGGGGGAGAAGTCGTTTTTTAAAATTATTTATCGCTCCGATACGAAACGAGAAAAGTGAAGGTCGTACTGCGGCGAGGCATGTCGGCGAGTATAAAGGGAAGCCTCGTATCATTAAAAGAGTTCGGAGATGTCGAATATTTTTACTTCGCGTTTGTATCGAAAACTTGTAAAATTGTGTCGTTACTCGTTGGCAGGCCCCTCACCAAGAGGGGCAACGCCCCCGTTGCGATGGCTGTTGCCCCATCGAGCAAAAAATTCGATATATTTCGCGCTCCAGGCGTCAGTTTACCCGTTTTTTTCAAACTTTTCCCTTTTGCGACTAAACGGCGTTGAAATTTGTCGGTCGTTCGATACATTTTTATCGGTCTTATTTGGTAGCCGGCAGCCAGAACGAATCTGTACTACCCTTCGGTGCTTTTCAGCTGTTGCCTCCGTAATCGATTTGACGAAGGCATTAAAAAACAAGTTCCGCTGCTGGGGATTATTGAACCACCGACTTTCGGGTTGAAATGCAACGTATTGAAAGTGGACTGCTTATGCTATCTAAAATGCGTTCTCGTACTTATCGACTAAAATTATGAGAAATGTGGCAATGTGCGAACTGCACTGAAAGGGAGGTACAGTTTTTTGTTTTAGCCGTACGGATGTGTAGTCGAATCGGTCGAAGGGCGCCAAACGGACGCACCAAAAAATATGCGACAGTCGTTTTACTTTTTGGTTGCAGTTTCGATCGGTGATCGGTTGTGGTCACGATGGCTGTGTGTTCTTTTGTTTACGCACCCACCTACCCGGTCACCGACTACTCGATTCTAAAATTAAAGCAGTACACGCGACAGGAGTGGACAGCAATCGCGTGATCCACTATTACTCGTCGAGGTATTACTTTTCGTATCGAATGGATGCTCTTTTCAACTTCTGTCGTCTCCCTGTAGGCCCGTCGCATCGACGCCATATATTACACGTAGGTGTAGGTATTAGCGTTGTCACCCATTATGGGTTTATCGGGTTATGTTTTTAATTTATCGATGATAACGCGCAAGGCGACCAAAAGCGCGTGAAATTGTAGCGTTGGAAGCGTACAATTTTTAATATTTGAGGGGGTGCGCAAATAAAACTGGCCGCGTCGTTGCTCTGATTTTGCGAATATAATTTCGAGTAGTCGCCGCCCGTCGCGTTACGACCGTGCGTGCCAAACCGTGGCCAATCGATTCGAATTAAATTTTGTTTACGTTCTTCCTGGACAGTGTCAGTGGTGCGATGGCAGATGTTCGGACGGCGTTGACCGAAAGAAGCACGACTGGGTGAAAAAAGACTGCGACAAACGTAAAATAAATGAAACAAAATTTTGTCATTTGATGAATGAAAGAGTTCCAACTCCGGGAGCTCACAAAGCTATGGACTACCACGGTCAGTAACAAATCGATTCGATTTCAGTCCATCTACAATCTGCAATCTGCGATATTGATTTTTTTTCTTTTATTTTTTTTTTCTTCTCCCCAACAGAAGGCGTCCCTCCAAGCGGTAAAACTTCGTCGAGCGTCGTATTTCTAGTTATTCTTGCCTTGGGTAGTATATTTTCGATATTCCTATGGACAATGTACGCCTATCGAAATCCTCACTCGACCTCCGGACAAATGTTGATAAGGGTGAGTGGTAGTAACCTTACAGTTTTGTAGAAATTGTTCGAAAACGAATGAAAATACGTTTAAAATTATTGGAATTGCAGTACCGACCAAGTCAGTGGAATAGTTGGAGAAAAGGGGAGGCTCGGTACACCGCGGCCACCATCCATATGTGATCCTATTATACGTTTATTATTTTTTTATTTGTAAGCGCTATTTCCTATCAATCGACCACAGAGATTTCCATTATTTAATTCTTTTAATAACCGTCGTTGATTACTAATTTTGACTTAAGTCGTGATATACTTTACGATTGGTGATACATATTTTAGATCTGTCGAGTGAAATCTGGCGATTTCTTTTGTTTTTTTGTTTGTTTATTTTTTGTTTCTATTAAGTTTTTGCGGAAAAAACACGTAATTTGAAATGAAAATTTATATAATTTGTACAATTTTTGTTCATACTAACGTAATTTGTTTTAATTTGTGCGTAAGTACTGCGACTGTTTTTCTCTTAATGAGGTTATGAAAAAATAAATTTTAAAAAAAATATATACATATATACATATATTAATTTTATACCCTATTATACAAGAAATAATTGTCACGATCACAATGGCGTTTATTTCATTTAGTTGTGCTCCGTATTTACCGAAATATAAGCCGTTGAAATTCGAGACATTTCCAACGCCGTGCTTCTGGAAGTGAGGTGATAGATCCAGCGATGGGCTCGTGAAAAATCGTGAGAGTATGCCCTCGAAAGGACATTGAACAGGCGAATTGTATTTTTGAAGTAATTGTGTTCGAAATGAAAGATTTTCTTGATCCGCATCGAAAAATAGACCTTTAACCACTATTTCTATCTCAAAAAAAAATTATAAAACGATCACAAAATAACATACTATGGAGTATAAATATTGCTACTGACCAGGGAATAAAATAACCAAAATCCGTACGTCTGGTCCCTTGCACCGAAGGGAATCATTAAGTATTATTCTTGTATACGGGCTTACATGTTAAAAACGCTATTCTGTTGTTTTTTTTTGCTTTAGTTTCGTCTGAGATAAAATATAATTCATTGCGAAAAGTCGATTGTAATGTTGATATTCGCAGATAGTGCGTAGAATAAAAGCTTATAAGAAAACTTGAAAAATACAGGGATGCCACTGAAACTGTACTCGTGAAAGATTGTGATGTGTAAACCTGAAAATACATCTCTAAACAATACGAAAAGGCAAATTTTCCATCAACTTGAGTTTTTTATTTCGTTTATTTTTAAACTGATGAAGATGATAAGAGCGGTATATTGTGTAACAAGTGCTGGTGGGCTATTTTACCTTTGTGTGAAGCTTGCAGCTCTCGCCGTTGGCTCATCAGCTAATTCTTCACACTTGGTAAAAAAATAGCCCACTTTATGCACTTGTTACACACCATAATTTTCGCAACTAATGCAGAAAAACATTGCAACCACTTCACCCCCCCCCCCAAAAAAAAAAAAAAAAACAAAAATCACAAAGGAAAAAATCTATAAAATAAAATGCAAAAGCACATAGAAGTTTTTTATTATTTTGCGTTTTTTTGTTTGTTTATTTTCAAACATCTAACGATGATTAAAAAATTATAAGGAAAGTGGTTTCAAATAAATTTTTTCCTCTTTCCAACAATGCCAATGTTAGCTTTTTAGCTGAAATAACGGCTGAGGAATCACAGAGTGAGAGAAGAGATTTCTAGATCTAAAAGAACAGACAATTTTTCAATATCTGGCGTTTTTTTCATTAGTTTATTTTCAAATAGTTGAAGATGGATAAAAAGTTTTATGAAAAGTATATTTAAGTAAATTTTCCTCTATTTTCAGAAATACCATCTCCAGCTCTCTACCAGAAATATTGAGCAATCATCGAATGAAAGAAGAGACGTTTCTGAATTCCAGAGAACTCAAAATTTTCCGTTAGTTTACGTCTTTTTCCTTTGTGGGCAAATATTTGAAAACAATTTTAAAATTGTATGGTGTGGAATACCTTGTTGTGAGAGATATTCTCACCAGAAGGAAATTCAACAGAATTTAAGCGTGTTCAGCCACTTCGTACGTAAGTACGGGTAAGCCAGAACCAGACCGAACACTGGCGATTTTAGAGCCGATTCAGGTGGTTTATATACAGCTTATTTACACACACACAAACACACGTACACAAGAGAATACGTACGTTGGTGAGAACAGAAACACGTCCAAGATCTCTGGCAGTTCTGAAGTGGGTGATTTTACTTCAATTTTCGATTTACCATTACAGTTATGTTTTATTATTTTTGTATCTTCTAATCGACATGTAGAGGGGATAGCGCTTAAAATTCTCGGCCGTATGCAAGTTTTCCAGTTAAGTTCTGATCGGTTTAAGCAAAGTTATGCCTGAAATAAACTCATAGAATATATTTTTCAAATTTTTATTACAAAGGAATCTCCACTTGTGATGTCACAACGTTGAGATTATCTTTGTGTTTAACGGTAAACGCACGTTGCGATGTTTATTTCCGTATCGCACGTGGATTTGTTTATTCCTGTCGTTTTCTTTTTGTTGGCATTCCTCGTTTGCTTATCTCCGGAGTTTCTTTTGTCTCACAGAGTTCCGATTTTTGTCTCATATTTTTTAGCAGGTTTCAACTTACGTAGCGGATATTACTTTTTCGGGAGTAAACTTTATTTTCTTCGCATTAACCTCTCAGACATGCGAGAAGGGTGGGAATTTTTACGTTTTTTACTACCAGGGGGCCTGCCTCTTTTTTGTGGACATAAGGGGGCCTCAGGATCGAATGTTTTAGTGGTAACATCGTCCAAAAATCTTACCGACTTTTTTAATGTTTTCTGTTGTGAATTATTTGTTTCACATTTTTCGACAGATTCTTCTGTTTTTGTTTGGGAATCTGTCTGGATATTTTCTAGGTTCTCCCTTTGCAACCTTTTTATTCTTTTATCGTCACTTACCATATATGCAGGCTTCAATCTGTCGATTGAAATTGTTCGAGGTTCGCCTGCAATGAGTATCACAAAGTTTTTCTCATCTCGTGATACTACTTTGTAAGGACCGGCATATGGTTTTTCCAGAGCAGATCTCATTTTTTTGTCTCTAACAAATACGTGTGAAGTATTGGCCAAGTGTTTCAAGATGTAAATCTTGGGCTGGCCATGGCGAGCTGCCTGTTTTAGGAAATTGTTGGCAAAATTTCTTATGTTTTGTACCATGATTTTGGGGCTAACTTCCTTCGATTGCGTGAAGAAGTCCCCTGGAAGGCGTAGCTCTTTGCCGAACACTAATTGCGCTGCAGAGTGACCTGTATCAGATTGTAGGGCAGATCGAAGGCCTAAGAGGATGGTAGGAAGTACTTCTACCCATCTCTTGGTATCATGGGACATGATAGAGGCTTTGAGGGCTCTGTGCCATCTCTCTATTTTGCCATTGGCTTGAGGATGGTAAGCTGTGGTATGACTGTGTTGAACACCAAGCTTAATATACAGCTCTTTAAAGAGCGAGCTCTCGAATTGGCGACCTTGGTCTGTGATTATGACTTCTGGTACTCCATACCTCACAATCCAGGTATCGTATAACCTTGCAGCTACTGTAGGAGCTGACATCTCGTGTAGAGGGATTGCTTCTGGTCATCGTGTTGCCCTGTCTATTATCGTCAACAGGTATCTGTGTCCTTGAGGTGGTGGCAATGGGCCTACCAAGTCCATGTGTACAGTTTTAAACCGCTCCGTTTGTTTGAAGGATTTGAGGGACGAGTGAGTGTGTCTTCCTACTTTGGATTCTTGACAGTTCAAGCAACTGCGAGCCCATTTGTTGCAGTCAGACTTCATTCGTGGCCATACAAACCTTGCCGAAATCATATTAGTACTACATTTTGGCCCAGCATGTGACAGATTATGTACACTGTTGAAAGCCGACCTGCGATATTTTACCGGTAGAAATGGCCTATTCTTACCTGTACTGATTTCACATGTTAATAAAACATCAGTACCGGGAATTTTTCGCTGTCTCAATTTGAGGGTAGTATCATCGTTCGATAACAACTCTTACAATTCTGCATCCTTAAGCTGTGCTTTAGCTATTTCAGCATAAGGCAATTGGACAGGAGCTGAGATAGCTTCGATTCTACTCAAGACATCAGCTGAAGTGTTAAGTTCTCCACTTATATACTGGATGTTGGTAGTCAATTGACCAATGTAGTCTAATTGTCATGCTCTTCTTGGCAATGCCGGTTCTGCTTTTTGTGTGAAGGCATATGTTAGGGGTTTATGGTCAGTATATACAGAAAAACATCTACCCTCTAATTGGTGCCTGAAATGCTTCAACGCAGCAAAAATTCCGAGCAATTCCCTATCGTATGTGCCATAGTTCTTTTCTGTTTTTGAGAGCTTCCTCGAGAAGAAAGCTAGTGGTATTTGATGTTGTCTTTATTAAGTTGGTACAAAGTTGCACCAATAGCAAAATCGGATGCATCGGTACTCACACATAACGGCAGACTTTCGTCTGGATGAGCCGATAGAGTTGCATTTGCCAGTCTATCTTTGATTTTCTCAAAGGCCTTTTTGGCTTCTTCATTCCATTTGAGTGGAGTTTTGTCTTTCTTTTTACTTGTCTTAATTAATGCAAACAGCTTACTTTGTTCGGCTGCTGCATTCTTCATGCAACGTCTATAGAAGTTCACCATCCCCAAGAAACGCCTGAGTTCAGCGACATTTGAGGGTTTTGGGAAGTTCAATATTGGCTCTACTTTGGTCTTCAAGGGGGAATTGCCTTTGGTCAAGACTTTGTAGCCGAGGAAGTCAATTTCAGTCTGTGCATATAAGCTTTTACCTATGTTGATAGTAAGCCTGGCGGCGTGTATACGCTGTACGACAGCTCTTACATTCTCCTCGTGCTGTTGCTCACCACCTTCAGAGCAAATGCAGATATCATCCAAGTATGCATATGCAAACGGCAATTCCCTAAACAGTCCATTGATAAATCTTTGGAAAGTTTGTGCTGAGTTGCGAAGTCCAAATGGCATTCGAAGGTATGCGAATAGTCCAAAGGGGGTTATAACCGCTGTCTTTGGTACGTCCTGGTCAGCCATAGGAATTTGGTGGAATGCCCAGTTGATGTCAATTTTGGTGAACATTGTTTTACCCTTCATGTTCTCGTTGAAGTCCATTATATTGGTGACTGGGTAGCAATCAGGAACTGTTATGGCATTTAAGGCCCTGTAGTCTCCAACAATTTGCCACTCTCCACTTGCTTTTTTGGTCATGTGGATAGGGGAGCTCCATGAGCTTTTTGAGGGGCGACATACTCCCTTCTCAATGATGCGATGAAAGTACTCCCGTGCCGCTTTGAGTTTGTCAGGCAGTAACCTTCGTGCTCTAGCATGGCAAGGCTGTCCTTTGGTTTCAATGTAATGAACTGTATCGTGTTTGTATGTAGGATGCCTGCGAATTGATGGTTGAGTGACTCCAGGATAGTCAGACAGGATCCGTAAGAGTTGTCCGTCGACTTTTTTACAGCTGGATATATTTGTGTCCAGTCTGTAAGCATGCGTTTTGCCATCCACACAATTTTTAGTTTCACTATTGATCAGTTTGCCGTTTTTGAGGTCAATGATCAGGCCATAATGTGCAAGAAAATCTGCACCCAGGATCTGGTTTGGAACATCAGCAACCGTGAAGGACCACGTCATTTTTTCCTTAAGTCCGATGTCAACTTCGCTGGTCTCAAGTCCGTAAGCTGGAAGGTTTTGACCATTCACAGTACGGAGATAGTATTTTGGAGGAAGTACATTTGGTTTTTATTTACTGGCAATATACTCAAGTCTGCACCTGAGTCTATCAAGTACCATCTCCTATTTGTCCTGTCCTTTATGAACAGGCAGCATGAGTGTTTTTCCAAGGGGTCTTCGGCCGCATAGATGGCCCCTCATTCTAGTTTGATGCTTCCTTGTTGTAGGATTTACCCCACCATTTGCACCTGTTGTTGCATTTGGTGGCCTCTGTGCCAAACCAGTTGTGAAAAAAGCAACTTTTATAATCCCAATTTCGAGACTGATTTTTGGGAGATGATGTTCTTGGGGAAGTTGAACTCTGACCCCTGTTACTGGAACTAGATCTGCGGTCTCTGGATCGGGACTGTCATCCTCTGCTATGGCCACTGTTGTTGTTGTTGCTTCTACTTTTAGATCTTTGTCGCCAGCTACTATTGGATTTCGTTGAGCCTTGGGTTTTTCCATTTTACTTCATCGGTCAACTGAGCTATTTGGGCTCAAAGTTGAGCGAATTCTCCAGTCTCTGCAGACACTGCACTGACCACGGGCTTTGACCTGGTGTATTCGAGTGCATTATCTGCGGATTTCGTAAGGAAGTCCAAGTCTGTGGATGTGTTTATCACGGTCGAACCTACGGCGGCTAGGCATTGCACAACACTTTGGGGAAGTTGTTTGCAAAATTGATTGCCTATGACAGAAAGGGCTACTATGTTATCTGCTTTCTGCCTCAATTTTGTCATGAAGATTGAGGGTTTGTTGTCCCCCATCTTCATACCACCCATCACATCATCTATAATTTTGTTCTTTGTTTTTCCAAATACATTTTTGATCTTCTTGATGAACCAGGCATATTTGTCATCTTCTGTCAAAGGGCATTCCATGATGTCCGGAATGTGGCGGATTATCTGTGGGGGCATGCCACCACAGATGTGTAGATACCGCTGGTTCAGAGTTATGTTCCCAGTCTTGAACCTGCCTTCTAATAGAGTCAACTATAAGTCTACCTCATTGGGCAGAAATTCCGGGATCTCTATCCTCCCTCTGTAGAAGTTGGGGTTGTGCCCTGGCTGCAATTGCAAAAGTTACATAATCTGTGCCAAGACTTCGGGTGTCAGCTGTGGCTGACTACTACCTCCCTGCGATGGTTGTGGGTTTTCGGTTGGTGGTGGGACCATTGCTGTCTTTCTGATGACAAGCGTATTCCACCAAACTACTTCTTTCCTTGCTGGTCGAAAACATTGGCTCCTGTGTTTGTAGGACAGGTGTTTTCGGGTCTGAACTTTGGCTTAAAGTTCGACCACTTCTCAACGTTTTAACTGCTAGTTGATCTTTATTTATTGCAGCTCCCAGTCGTGCTAATTCTGGGTGTTGAGGGCCTTCTTCCAGATTTGTTAAATTCGTAGAGTGTCGAGTCAAAGTCAAAGGGGTTGGGGGATGATTCCAACCTTCTTCCTCCAGGTCTACTGTCTTGTTTCTCCTTGTTTGTATATTTTAAGGAGAGGAGTATAAATTCCCACTTCAGCAGACTCTACTTTGACAACCTAAAAGGTGTCTTAGTCTGCAAAAAAATTTTTGTATTTGCTGAGCAAGCGAGTATCTCGCCAGCGCACCGCGCCATATTTTTGTAAAAGCGCAACGCGCCTAAGGACACCTCACGACGTATCCAAAAATCATGTCGGGGTCACCACTGTGGAATACCTTGTCGTGAGAGATATTCTCACCAGAAGGAAATTCAACAGAATTTGAGTGTGTTCAGCCACTTCGTACATAAGTATGGGTAAGCCAGAACCAGACCAAACCCTGGCAATTTTAGAGCCGATTCGGGTGGTTTATATACGGCTTATTTACACGCACACAAACACACGTACGTAAGAGAATACGTACGTTGGTGAGAACGGCCAGGTCGCATCATCCCCTATCGAGATAAGAGATGGCTGGCCGGTTCGTGTACAAATTGTGACATCATCTTATTGTGTCACAATTCGGTACTCGTACATTACCTACAAGTACATTTAGGTAATTACGATCAAACGAGTTTTGTGTGTTTAACGTCACAAGGAAGATTATTTGCCTGCCCCTTGGTGCGGCAACTGTCGTTGAGGGGTTCGAGCCCCTTTGCCTCATACCGTTGAGTCCCCACATATGGAAATGTAAATTTTATCATCTTTTGAGCATTACAAACCCTAGCTTTCTCCCTCAATTAGAGGCTAAGAAATTATTTGAGGTTTTTTTTTTTTTAAATCAATATGTTGGGTTGAATTGAAATGGCAACTTGACAAACAGTTTTTCTATCAAAATGCATACATGTTTGTGAAGAGTCCTAATTCGTGTTTATATAAGATTTATTCTTTAACTGATTCACTTCATTCAGTAAATCACTTTTTATCTGTGACTCTGTGACTATTTACTTAAATCGTGATAAACTTTTTTGTAGTACCGTTATTCATCATCTAACATTGGTTGAATTTATGAGAAAAAAATCGGATTTCATTTTTCTTACGTGTTAATTTAATTCTAGTCATTTTTGTCATCCTTATTAATGGTGGTTTGTTTATTTAGTGACCTTGAGTTTTGGGTTTGGTGTTCGACTCTGCATATTGAGATATTCACAATGTTCAATAGCTGTTGAAATATGGCTGTCTGCAGTGGCATACGTAAAATTTTCACACATTTGCACATCTTAATCCGGCAACAGTGTGTAAAATTAACATCTACTTCACAGGTCAAAAATTTGATGATTTATGATTGCTATACATAGGAGTAAACTTGTGGTTTTTGTGCATGTTTTGTAAAAATAATTATATGGATGGTAGATTTATGAAAATTTTTTCCTCTTTTCAATGATACAAACCTCAGCTTGCTAATTTAAGCAGCAGCTGAGGAATCATTGAGTGAAAGAAGAGAAGTTTCTAAATTCCACAAATGGTAAATTTTTTCTGCAGTTTTTTATTTTATTTTATTTATTTTTTTTAAACTACTTCAGATGATAGAAAAATTATATGGATGGTAAAATTATGAAAATTTTCTCCTCTTTCCAATAATTCTAACCTCAGCTCTCTAGCTTAAATATTGGCTGAGTAATCGTCGAGTGAAAGATGAGAAGTATCTAGAACCCAAAAAATAGCAAATGTTCTATGATTTACAGTTCTTTTTCTCATTCATTCATTTCTAATTTGTTAAAAATGATTAGAAAATTAGATAGAAATTTTGTAAATTTTCTTCTCTTCCCAGCAATTCTTAGTCCAGCTCTCTAACTTAGAGGCTGAGTAATCATCGAATGAAATGTAAGATGTTTGTTTTAAAATTGAAATGTTGCGTTCAACTTCAACAGACAAGGGGCACACACACAACCACATACCAACACACTCATGTACACACGGACACAACGAATCTTACCATCTGATGCCTGATGCTCGTAAGTTTCACGTAGTCTCTACAGAGAGCTAGGATATTTACACGTAAAAAAAAATGTTTTAGTATGTAACCCCCACCACCGGGGGAAAATTTAGGACTGAAAAATATAATTGGATCGAAAGAAAAAATTGTAAATCCAGCCCTAAGGGGGTAGGATGAAAAAAAAAAGAAAAAAATATGTTTCAACGAGAAAACAATTGACCTTAATTTCTATAGTTTGAGGAGACCATAGACAAATGACACTTTAGTCTATTTTCTGCTTGAAACAAAAATTTATGGTCGAAGGTTTACTTTCATACAGACGAAAAAACGAAATTTTTTTGGACAGGCAATCGGGCAAGGCCAGAGTAAAACCAAAAGCGACGCTGGCTAGACAATAACAATTTTACAGCTGCACTCTGAAACAGATGAGCGCTTTTTTGTCCGCGCGGAAAAAGCAAACCAAAACGAATTTAACCCAAAGACCGTAATAAAATAGTTTCATTCAATTTTCTATTAAAATTCTTATTTATATTTTGCATTAGGCTCACGAGTACAGGTTGTTTTTAAAATTAGCGATAAAGGCCATAGGCATTTCTTTCGGACCAAGTAAAATCGCAAGTCCAGGGAGATAAAAGTTGGTTAAAAATTAATTTTTCAGAGTTCTGGGGTGCCAGCACAGTATGACGAATTAACTAACGTACAGAGAAGGAAAGATAATTAAAAATTAAATAAGCATTGGTATCTCACTCTCGGCCATTATAAATAAGAATTGTAAAAAAAAAGAAAAAAGAAAAAAAGAAAAGTGTTTAACTTTATTGTCTCGAATTTTGTGGATATCATTTGTCTTATAATACGTACATAGCACCTTTCCTATGAAAAAGAAGAAATAAGTAAATTATTTAACGATCAGTTCGACAAAAGACGACCAATTTACGATGCACAAAGGAACATGTGAAATAAAAAAGACGAGAACAGCGTTAGTCATCGGATTATCTGTCTCTTTTTAACTCGTACGCTCAGATTTGTTTACATTGGTTAAATGGAGTATAAGCGTTCTAGTATTTTTTTATCTGTTTCTGAGATTCTAACATGTTCGCAAACTTCGATGTGGATTGGTCGGACAGTCCCGACGCGATGTATCTATATTTGATATTATTCCGGCCATAAAATGTTCCGATTTTGAACCGATAGGTAATTGAGAAATGGGCAAAAAATATTAACTACAATTTGCCGCATATGCTAGCAATACTAATGCGGATCGGCTGGAAGGTACTTTCACAAATTTATTTTTATTTAAATTTTGAAAGAGGTAATTGTTTTTAACCGCGTAATCTTCGGTTATCGTTGAAAAATTTAATACAACCATCGATTTTGTTACGATCTATTAATGACTTTTCAGTAACTATTAATATCTATTTTTTGAAGACCCACTTCAACGGAGCAACTGCTGCGTTGAGGTTTCCGTTCATTTAATTCTATTATTTAAAGAAAATTTTCTCGTTATTGTCAATGGGCCCAAATTTGATACCTTAAACTCTCACGACTGGGGATAACAATAGGAGTGGGCAAGATCACGAACAAAATGACTAGGATAACGGATCTTTTCCAATTTAAAAAAAAAGTTATTCGATTCCGAATCACGGAACATCTACGAAGAAGAAGATTCGTTGAGATCGCTTTCACGGATCCGGTCGACGATTTGAAAACAAAAGTTGTTTCATCAATTTCAAAAAATAAATAAATAAATAAATAAATAAATAAATAAAATAAATAAATAATTCTCAAAGAGGTACATTCTTGATTTTCCATTTTTTTTTTTTTTGTATTTTTTATTTTTGGAAAATCTGAAAAAGCGGATTCTGAGAGACGGATCCGAACAGATGGTTGGGATCCTTTCACACAAAGTGATTTGATCACGAATCACGAATCGATGAAATAAAAACGATTCGAGTATCCGCGTATCCGCTCACGGATCAAAAAAAGTAACCGTAATCCGAATAGTTGGGATGCTGCCCACTCCTGGCAACAGCTACCGAAATGGTGCCATTCTCCGCAACGGCGTTCGAAGCCGCGTGCTTTCTCCGTCATAATAGGTACGGTACTCGGCGATTAGGAGACGCGGTGGGGTGGGTGCGGATTTACTACGGTGCTACGTAAATGTGTTACGGTATCGTACGGATTACTGGAGCCACGAGAACTGCGGGAACGAGTTCAGAATAAAAGAGGCGGGGGTTTATCGCGAACGCGCCCCACTCGACGACCATCCTGATTAACCACGACGGCCAACCGGAACCGAGCGACGGCACACCCACCGCGCACGCATTACCTACTCATTACACGGGTATGGCTGCGGTACACCGACAGGCGTGCGCTCGTGCGCGCGTGCGGCATAATCATAGCGTACGTTCGATTGGACGCGATAGTAGGGACGAACGCACACCGCGAGCGACGAAAGAGGGCCCGTCATCGCAATTCGCGTTCGGTTGTGCACGAAATTTCGTTCGGCGAGGTATCGGCGTCCGAGAGGACGGCACGACGGCACGTTTTGCGCCTTTTGACCGTAAAACGATGAAGGCGCCCGCCGGCCGTTTTGGACGGCGGCGTCGGTTCGGCGTCGGCGACGTTCGCACGCGGCGACCGCGCGTCCACGTCGACGAAAGCGACGTCCGCCGTGTCCGCCGCGTCCGCGGACGCCAGTTGCACCAACTTCTCGCGCACGGTGCTCGTGCGCACCAGCCGACCCGCTTCGTCCATCTCGTCGATGGCGATCAGCGCTCCCGCATCCGCATCCGACCCGTCGCACTCGTCGACCGCGACCGCCACCGTAAACTTGGGACAGCTCTTCTCCTGCGCACCGCACATAACAACACAACGGACACACCGATTACTTAAGCGTCGCTACACAAAGCGCGGGCGGCCGTGCCGACACAGGCGGACGGCCACCGTCCGCTCAAAATTAGCCAATTTATCGTTTGCTCACGTACGTCGCTCGGCTCGTATTTCACGACGAAATTCGCCAACCGCTGGTCGCCGTTCGCACGTCCGCAGTCGACGTTATCCGCGTCGATGCTCTCGTATCGTTCGACCTGCAACCGGTAATTGCCGTCAATACCCTGCATGTACCTGCGGACACGACACGCCATCACAATTACCACATCGAACTATTATTATCGTCGTCGTCGTTATTAATCGTATTTCGCACACTCGGAAAGTTTGAACAGGACGGGACGACGAACGCGCCAAACCAAGCGAATGGACGGACAACGTTTTTCCAGGGAACAGCGCAAATTTGCGTACTATCTGGGAGGGCGGCAGGCGACGCGGCGAAGGAGACAGAGGGAGGGTAGAACCCCCACCTACCTAAAGCGAGAATGACCCGGTGGTCGCTCCAGCTCGTGAACTGCTCGCAAATGTTTTCCCAGCAACGTTCCACGTTTGTATTTCTTATCGCACAAGTGACAGCGGTAAACGGGTCCATCGACCACCAAATGAGCACTTCTAAAATGATTGTTGAACGTCTGCAGAGCAGCGCACGCAAATGTACAGCCTTCTGCTCGGCATTTGTACTTGGGATCCGCATCGTGCGTGGACATGTGAGATATACAATCGTCGGCTTTTACACTTCTGCACAAATAAACATACGGAGTACCGATTATTTTGCAACGAAAAGTGAAATACGGCTTCGAAACAAAAATGATTTCTTTTCGGCTGTTAGCGGCCGACCCAACCCAAGTCTCACCGCCCACTAACTATTCTTCTCCAGCTCACGAAAGGGTTCGAGTTTGCGGTTTGCGCAAATTTGAAAGAAGAATTCAAAAAATGACCGCGTAAAAAGGAGAAAACTTCGAGCCCGTACGTTCCCCAATTGTAAAAATATTTATTATTTAATTATACGATTTTTTAGACGGAGGAGGCGCTGCAAAAAGTAGTGGGCGACACGCGTGTATCGCAAATAACAATTACGCGGAAACACGGCGCACTCCTACACACGCGCACACGCACACACACACACACACACACACACACACGAGTCGCAGTGCGGCGACCACATAGCTCAACAAAGGCGCCTTGTCTGCCCACGTACAGTGCGGTAGTACACGTCCGTTGTCGAGTTGAGCGTACGCTCACCAAAGTGCAGCCGGCACTCGGCCCCACACAAGGTGAAAATTCGGACGCACCGAACGAATCGCGCCGAATGAAAAACGGTAACGTGAATTACGTGGAAGCGTGTAAGAACCTCGAGCACAGCTACCCGACACAATGCAGCTTTTCTTCGCAAAAACCAACCTAAACCAGAAAAACAAACGGCGATGAAAAAAAGTGGAAAAGTTTGTATAACCGTTACGTTTACAAAAAAGGACGTGTCGATGAGACTGCTGCCGATTGACTGCGCGCTGTCTAGTTACACAGGGGTACCTACGTAGCATATTTCCTACGTTAAAGGCAATGGTGCGAATGGTGCGAATGGCCAGCCGTTAACGTAACTACTCCGTCATATTTGGGCGATGCCGCGGAAACGAAGCTGAAATATCCTCCTCCCTCGGCAACAATTCAAAAATACGGACCGATGGTTCGTTCGCAATTCGTCTCCTCTTCTGCGAAATAATTTAACATTCGCTCCAATCACCCGTACGCACGCACGCACGCACGCACGCACGTACGCACGCACGCGTGCGCTGCGAAGTCGATTGATATTTGAAACGAAATTTGGTTTTACGACTGCTGCTCGAAAACTACGTATTTTAGAGTACCGTTAAACCTCTAAAAAAAGGTAACGCGATCTGATCTTACCAGAAGCCCAGTCTGACCACAATCCGCACCAAAAACAACGACAGGCTTCGTTATAATAATCACACTTTGGAAAAAGTTTTTGTTTCTCAACGGTTTCATTTGAGACTTCAATTTTTTTGGTTTTCACGTCCAAGAATTGACATCGAAATTATCGAGTAAAACCAACGGCCAACTTTTAACGGGGCACGTCCACAAGGTAAAAAACTTCGAATGAAAATTCTAATCGCGAGCCGATCGTATTGCCCCAACCGTCGGTCATTATCCGTAAATGGTGCGAATGTTTTCTCAACGGTTCGTTAACTTTCCACAAAATATTATAATAGCGTTCCCCACTTTTGCCTCTACTCGCACTCCACTCGCATCGATCACCTCCGTATTCTCACCGATGCCTCGAAATCCGCTGGTTGTCGAGCTACTTTCTTTCTTTCCTTCCTTCCTCCGCCACGGCCCGCTGCTCAGTACCCGCACACTTCCCTCGACCACTTCTACGCACTTACAGCAGGAAGCAGAAAGCTACGCTATCCGCGCCGACCGCAAACTCCATTCTCCGCTCCCCCGACCTCCTTTCCTCGCTAGCCTCATTTTTAGCCTCCCGAAGCGTCCTCTTGGCCACGCAAAGCTCCGTTATCGATGCCGCTGTTCGCATCCTCATCCGTCCAATCCTGCGCATATTTTTGGTTCTGCGGCGTCCCTCTGGGTGCCAGCTCACGTTGCTACTTCCTCGAACGCGTGTGTTGCGCCACACCACAGCTCCAAAGGTGCGCAAGTGAGAAGTGAAAAGTGAAAAGTGAAAAGTGAAAAGTGAAAAGTGAAATAAAAAGTTCGATTACTTTTCACAACTTCTCAGCGACGAACGACGATGCGACCTAACATTACACATTTTTCACTTCCGCCCCCTCTTCCGCGCTGGTAATCGGTGGATTCGAAACTTGTTGGCCGCTTGTTGGCAAATAAATAATAATTATCGATTTCCCCCCCCCCACACAACCTTATCGTATTAAGAATAGACCGTATAAAGCGAGTAGTGTGGACGAGTCCGAGTCGGTGACCCAATCGCACCGACACTACCGAACGGACTTGAACGAAACTTGGTACGTACATAGGTAGGGTATCTTCTGGCATAGGATACGAAAGCTAATTTCTATGCCAAAAACTTGGTTGGTTTTTGAGCAAAAAGCCAAAACAAAAATCCGGGCGATAGGCAACTCTTTATAGGCGAAAATGTGAAAATAGTTGCATAACTTTGCAGGTATTAGGCGTCTCGAAAAAAGCATACGCGCCAGTTGTTGCGGGCCAAGCCTCGGCGGGTAAGGGCTACTTCGTTACAAATTCACGATACAGGCGTCGATTATATCGTAGAAAAGCTGGCGATGAGACCTTCAACGCGACATCAACTTTTCACACTTTTCCAACTTTTCGCAATATATACGAAAAGATACGACTGTTCTTGCGAATAAATTACTAGTCACGAAAACTTCCCGCCTCCTGTCGCAACTGCACTTGCATCCACCCTCCTTTCTCCTCTCACTCGCTTCCCACTTTTACCCAACTACCGACCTCGTACTGCCCCTAAAGAAATTCCCTTCGTCCGAGTCGCCCTCCAGTCGGCAAAAGTCATCCACCCGCTGCCGCACCATCCTCTCATACGACCCAACATTCTTCGCTGCTCATCCTTGCTCATCCTTGCTCATCCTTAGTTTCCTAATATGTCGCTATATCGTTTTGCTTAATCAATATAACTATTCGCGTAGGGTTTGACCAATCTCAACCTTCCTCCTTCCTTTTGATTCTCGATCCATCAACCTCCTCCGTGCTTCACGCTTTTCTTGTAATTTGGCCAAAAAATGGTTTAATTGTTCCGTTTGAGACTTGAATTTTTCGAGTTTTTACTTCTCAGAACCGACACAGAACTAAATCCTTAAAGAAGAAATTAGAACTAACTTTCAACAAAATTGGTCCATAACCAAAACTTTATAAAGAAGAAATACGGAGAACAGAGATATTCGCCTTCTTCGTGGTTGCAATAACTTTTCTGGCCACTACAAAAGTTGCAACGAAATTGCAACGCACGCCTAAACACTCGATCTCGCCATTAATTCGTTTAAAATACGTTCGCTAAAAATGAATTAATTTAAAACAAAAATAAAAAACTGTTTTATAGGCGGAAAACGTTGCGTAAAAAGAAACATAAACCTATCCGACGCACACAGTTTACACACCCACACACACACACACACACACACACACACACACACACACACACACAACGAAAGCAAACCGACGATGGCGAGCGTACAGCTTTTCGTGGTCGCCTCCCTCCAATACTTCGTGACAGTGCGAGCAAATGTAATAAAAGCCCGTAAAAGGAAGCTTTCTCATACAATCAACGGAATGCGTACAAATGTGGACGCAGATGGTGCTCGAACACCCTTTCGCAGCATCCACAATGCCGCACACCACAGCGACTTCTTTTCTCACGGTGATTCGTATCGAACCGATTACGACGTTACATTTGCTAAGAGGCCTGGGCCCGAGTTGTTACAAGCCTCGGCACCCTCCTCCCTCCACCACCATCACCACCCCTACAGAGCCTCTAAGACAAGTAGGCGCGTATTCCGTTAACTGTCCGGGAAAAACCGTATATAATTTCTGATAATTTCAGTTTTTAGTCTCATTTATCGATTTAAATTCGACAATCCGATGAGAAATTCCTTTCAGTTATCCGAACAAATATTTTCGCTTATTTTTTCTTTAATTTTGCTCGATAATGAAGGCATAAAAACTCGGGTGATTATACAGCGCGAGTAGCGATGGAAACGAGCATTTGCTTTTCTTTTAAATGCTCGAGCATTTGAGAATTTGCTAAGCAAATGTTTGAAAAATAAATGCTTAACATTTAAAATTACAGAAGATTTTCAATAATTCTGATTTCTGGCTTAAACAAATGAATAATACGTTTACGAAAAATCAATTTTCAAATTACACTTTTCTTATAAATTAGCAAGTACCCGATACTGCTACGCGGCAATAATTCTCAGATTTACATAAACCGTAAAAATGTCCAAAATTATCGATTAATCGGGTGCGAAATGAAGAAAAAAAAATTATATAGAGTTAGGCTGAAACTAAAATAAACGCGTAGCCAAATATATCAGTAACTATGTTCATGCGATAGCATTACAGAAGTGGCTTTTATAATTATAATATAAGACTCGGGGGGGGGGGGGCCCCGTTGTACCAATTTTTAACTGTGAGATAAACTAAGTTTAACTGATAAGACGCGTGGTAAAATAAAGTTACATGCTGCTCGTTGTTGGTCTCACTGTTTGGTACGACCTTCGACCATATACTAGATGGACTGCGCATACTGATAAAATGTTGAAGGCAACCAAATGAAATGTACATTCCATTCAAAAGTTCCTTCCCTTCTCAAACTGTACTTTTCACAGAATTCATCTACGAATTCTCTTTGATTCGTCGCCCTTAAATTAATCAGGATTCAGCGACGAATCAAAGAAAATTCACCAACGAATATTAAAAAGGAATAAATGACGCTATTTAATTTTAAAAACACTTTCATTTTGTAAAATGACAATGCAAATCCCTCCAAATTTTTTAATCAATTGACGTATGATATTTGATAAATCCTAAAAAAAGGAAACTTTTGAATGAAATGTACGCCTTCATGGTGTCTCCATATAAGCCAATGTTAATTTTATCAGTATGAGCAGTCCATTATGTATATGGTCGAAGGGTACGACCAGCACTTACGAGCATAAATAACTGTGCGAAATGTAGCTCACTCACACGCCTGTTTTCCAAACTATATTTTGTTCTCGAGTCAGTACACTATCTAAAGGTATGTCTCCACGAGGCAAGTTTTCTAGCGGTTAGTTTGCTATATTTGCTAAAGAAATTATCACGCATATTTACACGTTGCAATAATTTTGCGCAATTTTGCTAGCTGCAAGCAAGAACTAGAGTATAGAAAAAAACGTGTTTACACAATGATAGGGTTTTCCGCTGTGTTTTCATATACACTTATACATTTCATGATATCATTCCTCTTTTACCAGCACTAGCCAACTATCCATTCAGTTTAGATAGCTGGCTAGTTGCAAGTTTTTACTATCCCCTGAGTTTAAACGAGGCAATAAATTTCTTGCAGGCTAGTGAAATTCTAGCTGCAACTTTTGACTAGCGGTAGTGTTTACATGAGAAAAATGACTTGCAGCTAGAAATTTTCAACTAGCCGCTAGAAAACTTGCCAAGTGGAGACATACCTTTAAGGTGCATCCATAAAGTCAAAATTTTATCTTCACTTAACAACTCAAAGAACATCCGGACTGAGTAAGCATATAATTATTACAACTTGCCAGTTTGCAATTGATTACATTTTGTTTTAAGAGGAAATACTAAAAATGCTGAGCATACTTGAGCCAACATTAAATGCTCGAGTATTTTAAGCACGAGTACGTGCTCATCTATAATAAATGCTGGAGCATTTACAATTACTAAGTGAGAGGTTAGGTAAAGTGGATTTATTTTTTTTTTTTTTTTAAGAATTTATCTACGAGAGGTTAGTACCGAGAAGAGGTTTCGATTTTTTTAAAGGATTTATCTTATCCCTTTAGGTATTGCGGGAGGTAGTTGTGCGAAATATCGATTTTTTTCGTATCGATATCAATATTTTTCCCATACCTAATTTCCCACTAATGAATGATTAATACGATAACAATTCGACTATATATAAAATCTTTAATATCCATAGAAAAAAAATTAAAAACACTGGGAGAGTTGTGTTGGAATATTTCAACGTCACTTTAACCTCGAAATTTTGGAGGTAAAACGTGAAAAAAATGTGGATAAAACGCATCGAAACTTTAGGAAATAAATACAGATGTTGGAAATTTTGATATTTTTCGCACTACTAGTGAGAGGTGGTTTTTTTTTTTTTTCTTGTTTAATTAGTATTCTTTGGGAAATTTACCATTTCGGAAAATCATTCTTCGCGAAAAAAGATTCGAGAAATTGATATTGAGGAAAATAATCAGAAACCATGCAGATCAAATCGTTTATAAACAGAGATCACACCATTTTTAATTTTTGATTTTCCCCCATTTTACATGACTTTTTAAGCAATTTTTTGCATTTTCACACCTTTTTGATAATCTTTTATTACTCTGTAACAGATACTAAATATATTATAAAATATCTACGTTTAATGCAAAACTTTTAACCAAATTTCAAAACTTTGCGGATAAACAGGTTAGTTACATTTTATTTAAAAAAAAAAAAAAAAAAAAAAAAAAAATTAAAAACAACGGAGAAATTCTTGTATTTTTAAACGATCTGATCTAGATCATTTGAATCGTGATCTTGCCCAGATACCCAAAGACCAGCAGCCCTATCTCATCAACGTTAATCGAGCGTACCAACGTATTTAAAACGCTAAAATGGGCACAAGTTCTCTGAGCATGCGTTGTAGGTCTTTTTGCGTCTGTTGGTCCTGTAAATTTAAAGCTATCTGAATACTTTGTAGTGAATCCTGGTCAATGCAATGAAATGTAGCGAAACGTCTGTCCATCTGGGGGTTTCAGATGTTAATGACACGGATTTTTGTGTTCACCAGGATATCCATACCAATAATTATGATCGAAGGACTAAGTATATACGTACCATTATTGTTATTATATATTTAACCTGGCCGATGTGTTGGAACTCCCAGTACAATTTGGTAATATCAGCGGCTGGAGGAGTTTAATTTTACTGAAAAATAAAACGTAATCAACGTAATACGTTGACGTATGACCTGCCGGCTTAGGCAATCCAACCGGCGTCCTGCAAGTTCGCTTAGCCCAAAAGCGGTGAACACTACGGAGCAGCTACGTCATTGCCAACAAATTCTTCACAGTACACACGATAACAGGGTGGGGCAATTCCCACAATCAATAATTTCAATCACAAAACTCTAATAACCTCTTAGCGAAAGGTGAAACAATTTCACTTTTACACTTTCAATATGATCTTTGTTTTTTTTTTCGCCTGGTTGCCACACTGCTCTTCACACGACGATTTTACATCATCGTAATACATAGGAGATGGGCATACATACCGGAATGAACACTCGCCACATTTGAAGGGGCGATCTTTCATGTGCTTATAGCGGACGTGATTGGCCAATACTGCAGGAGTAGAACAGATAATTTCGCAGAATGGGCATTTATGACGATTTATATGATAACGAAGATGATCACGCAACAGTCTTTCATTCGAGAAATAGCGTAAACAATACTGACAACGATTAGCTTCATCTGAAGTAAGAATTAACAAATGTTTGGTTATGGCGATGAAAAGCACAACAGCGAGTATCGAATGGAAGAATTTATAAAATTTTAACCTAGAACCGGAGTTTTGCGAGTACAATGATCCATGTATTTCGTGTTCGTAGCGAACATAGCACCACATGTCGAGCAAGCCGCCACTTTCTCTCCGGTATGAACCCTCACGTGCGTTTTCATACGAGTGAATGTTCGACACTTGAAAAGGCAGGCTGAAACATTAACGAATGTCGGCGTAACATTGAAATTCATAATTCAAAAATTAAATTCGCAACTCACCTTTCCAAAAGCATTCTGCCTGGCACTGATTTTTCGAACCGAACTTCAAATCCAGCAGATGTTCGTTAGTGTGATTTAAATACGAGAGATAGTAGTTTGATGTGAAACCGCAGCCCGTAGCCCCACACTCGAACGGACGAGGTAAGTCGGGCAACAAGTTTTTATTTTCGTTCTCCAATCTGCATGGCTACAAATTTAGACGAACATGAAGAGAAGTTCTTCGAGAATGTGAGAATGCGAGTGCGATCAACGTGGATGATATTAGTTTACCGAAAATTCCCACAACTGGTGTAGTTTCGATGTCACCGCTTTTAGCAACGAATGGTATCCGTGATGAGCAATGTGACGTGTCATCTGACCTTGCTCATTCGTCTCAAAATTGCAGCTTTCCCACTGGCATTCGTAGCTCTCTGATAAAGACAAAATAATAAGCCTTTCGCGGAAGAGAATAAATATTCTGATCTAGTAAACGTTACCCATTTGAAAGTCATTTTCAGAGACGACTAATCTGTCTGCATGGCATTTCATATGGTGGAAATAGGTCGATTGTACAGAGGTCTTGGAGAAGTTACATCCATGCCACTCGCATATGAGATCCAATGACGATTTGAGGCAGTTGATCGCTTTTCGTTGACGTCGTTTCACACTTCCATCTGTGAGTGACCTATCCGAATATTCGTCCAAGTAATCGACACTAATGTACTCGTCGCTTTTTTTTTCTGCGAACAATATTTTCCAAAATCAGAGTAAGAGACAACGGAGTTTTTGCATAAAGACTATCACAATACAGTAGACTATACAATACCTTTCAAAATTGATAACTGCTTTTGAAGAGCTACAGACGCAACCCAATCTTCACACCTACTTCGCTTCTGAATCATCATTTCCAGGTGCTGGTTCACACTAAGTTCGTTAGCCATTTTTACTGAAACACTCGCCCAATATACTAGCCGCAAAAATTGTGAAGAAATTATTGGATCTCGATCAAATACGAATCATTCATTGTAAATATTATTACGAACAAAAGTAGACGTTCGGATGACTTTCGATTAAACGTGTACCTTAAGATAAGCGAAATTACGAATGTTTAAATAACTCAACTCACTAAAATTATAACTTCATTGAATAAGAAGTGAAGGTAGAATTGTGGGACTGGAAATTAATTTACAGCGTCAATCATGTCAATTTACTTTCGCCGAAATTTAGAGAATTTAGTTTAGTGACTTGGACTGGGGGGCGCCTTCAGAATCTTTGACTATATAGCTTAATGGACTGCTAGAACAAATAAAATCTTGAAGCCAAAGAATGCAGACGTTACTTTTCGAAAAAGGTACTTTGTGTGAAAACTGAATTTGTATTCAGTTATATTTTCGTGACTCCTCTAACAATATAAGCAGTGAGAGAACGATATTCTTTTAAGTTTCACTAGTGTTTGTACTTTCACTTATCACCAAAGGTCGTTTTTCGTAAAAAGAACGCCTGTTAACAGTGGCTTTAGCGATGTTCCATTTAACCCTATGTATTTCTTATCAGTTCTAGCAGTCCATTAAGCTATATAGTCAAAGTTCAGAATAAACAATTCCAACACATCCTGTTGTTCGGGACACTCTCACTCACAACACTCGCTCGCTACTAGCGACACTGCATTCGAACCTTAGTACTACTCGTTCAGATTGTACAACTGTGAGAATAAGAGCAAATTATTTTATACGTTAACTTATTATTCTCGCACATCACATGTTGTGGCAACACTGTTTTTTGTTGTTATTATTAATCTGTGATATTTGTGTTTGTAACTCAACTGTGATTATATGTTTTGTATGCCTTCTCATCGCTCATCAACCTTCGTAACATCAACATGTCCGCTACTATTATGTGGAATAAAATTCGTGAAATAGTGAATATTTAGTCTTTTTATTTATGTGTTCGTAATGTGTGTTTCTAGTCGTCGTTCAATCTTTTCATCAGTGTAGGTTTTGTCGTTGCTTTTCGTGTAGTTCGATCCGTTGGCAGTTCGTATTTTCTCACAACAACGCTTAACGACATTTCATATCTTGCACATCGTAACACTTTCTCGCTTTTCCTGTAATGGAGGAAGATCACCATCTCTTTTTCTAGTCAGTTTCATACTTGTATAGTTTTTGTACTTTTAGTGCATTATAATATTTCAAATTGACTTGTTCACTTTCTTCGGTTCCAAAAACCTCACTTCACAACCATGCAGCGTTGTTAATTTTTGATAACAGTGTTACCATATTTTCAGAAAAAAATTACCATATTTTGACCGTTGTTACCGTACTCCAAAAATCCTCTATAATAATGAAAGTATGCACTCAAAAATGCAAAATGTGCGAATAAAAAAGGCAAAATATGCACACAATATGCAGTTATTCACTAAAAATCGACATGCAAAAATATGCTATATAATATGGGTATCAAAATGAAGGGGTTTTCAAGCTGATTTCTAAAACAAGCAATATTTTTCTACCTGCCATTGTTGTACGAAAAAAAAATAACTAATTTTCATTATTTTTAAATAATCAAAACAACCATTTTTTTGATGATAAAATAATTGGAAATAATGTAAATGAAAAACTAAAAATAAAACAGATGTTTCTAACTTTCTGAGCCAATCCTAAATTCCTACGACCTAAATTGAGACTTTCAGAGTCATGTTAATAAATTTATTTTTTTATTTGAGACATAAAACTGTGAAACTAGTAATGGAATAGAAGAAAGTGTTCAATGAACAAAAAATTTAATCAAAACGAACGTATCAAAATGTAACATTATTTGGTATACCTAGTCAGTATAAAAATTGGTGATGTAATCTTAATGAGCTCATAAATCAAAAAAAGAACCTTTAATATCAAAATAAAATTACTTTTGTAACCTCTTATTCAAATATTCTATTTGATTTTAAATTAAATTCAGGTATCGATGAAAGATGGTGAAATGGTATAGAAATTCTACAACGAATAAACAAAAGGAGAGAAAGAAAAAAAGAAGCAAGTCAATTTAACTCTGACTTGTGACTACTCACACTCATAGTTCAATCCAATTGCCTCCAATGGCTAATGAGTGATAACACAAATCCGGCAATTATGCTACAAGTTTGCAAAAGCAAAAGAAAATAAGTTGAAATTTAATGTTTTCTAGAGTTGCAGCACTGTTGGTTTTTTCATTATCATCATCATCATCATCATCATCATCATCATCATCATTATTGTTTTGGTTTTCATATCACGAAACTACAAAAGTTCCATTATTCATCATCATTCCTGAATTGATCACAAATTTATTATGTAAAATATGGAAATAAAGCTTTTTTTTTCTCCTTCAAATTTTATTACCATATGAATCATATGTACGGTAGGGGTTATTACCGTACATAATTTTCAGCACCTCAAAACCGTACAAATACGGTAATTACCATACAGTTAACAACACTGTAACCATGGTTGTCCGGATAATAGATTGTGCATATTATAAGGATTTTTCTTCTTCTATGTGTAACAAAGTATATATTATATACCTTGGAACTGATAATAAATGATAGGTATCTTGGAATGATAAGATGGATCACCTGCTTGCTGTATTTTAAATGAGGAAAAGTGTGAGAGAAAGCAAAAACCAAATCGAGAAATTTAAGAACGATTAGTAACAACAATCACAAAGGCAAAAGATATTAAACAGGAACCATTATTAGAAACACTCAAAAATGTAGGTATTCAACACATAAAAGAACAGATTCAGCAGAAGATCTCAATTTATTTCATGTTCACATTATGTCGGACAGAGTCCATGTAACTCTTACATATCTCATCCTCTACCTGGCAACACTGAACTCTCAACATGTAATATTCGTATTCATACTCTTACACACACTGTTACCTCATAGTGGGGAATTTGGAGAATTCGTTGTTTCTCCACTCACTTTTTCAAATGTATTTTGTCCGTTAGTTAATCGTCCATTAAATGTTGTTCAATTGAATCCGTTTCTGTTATTACTTGAAAATGTGATTCTCAGTATATTATCCTCACACATTACAACAGTGAGATTTCGACTGACTATCAGTCACAGACAAGTACATGGTCACAGCTAGGTATTAATAATATCACAGATGACAATAACATTACAGACAAATATTGTGAGAACATGATAACATGAGGAGCATATTCTCACACGCCTCCTCGAATCATATATGGTAATATAAAACAAATATATGATTTGGATAAAACAAAGTCCAATAAAACAATGAATAATATATAGTGGTAAAAACATAACAATTATAAAATAATAAAACGTGTGTGTATATATATATATATATATATATATGTAAAAAGAACATTCTTCTTTTTCGAATGACTACAATTTCGTACGTTACTCTCGTCCTTTCATGAACTTGTAATGTTTATTTTTGTTTGACCCACATTAAGAAATTGACACAATTCGACTATCTAATATTTACCATATTCAATCCTCTTATCTTTAAGTTACGTCATTTCATGTATTCTCGACTCGACCATCTTATTGTTAAATGATATCATTTTTGACCATACTCAACATGATTATTTTCTTTTGTATCGAATGTCGATTTCGTTTATCAAATTCATTCATTCATTCATTCGTTTGCTCATTGTCATTTCAGAAAGACAGATAAACCATAGTCGTATCTTCGTTCGTTTCTATTGTGTATTATAATCTTGAATTTTCTAATTTCACTACCGTTTTTAATCGTGTCAATAAACTCTGCTTTTGATAATGAACACGAAACTTTTATTTACATGCAAATTAGATCGAGTGGAATACCCGGAAACAAATTTACAAAATTAGAAAATTCTTTTTTAAATTTGAAACAAAGTTTTTCTCACAAAGTTTTTGACCAAAATTTAATTGTGAATGATGGCTGAGGGCACTGATAAAACAACTACAGTCAATCTCAAAAAAATACGTCTATTTGGAGATGGAATTTGGTTCGCCTTCCCAGAGGAACTGCAAAAGGCCACACTCCATGAAGAACTTATGGCCTTGGGTCCTCCGAAGAGTGCTATATCGGTCCTACGATTAAAAGGACAATATAGGACAATAAACGTCTCCATCCCTCCAGATGTGGCTAAACTATACCTCGACAGCGATGAGAATTTTGTATTCAATGACTACCTGCTCCCAGAGTTTTCACCCTCCGAGCAAGCTAAACTGAAAGAAGACGCCGATCAATCCATGACCACCTCAAAGAAAGATAAAGACGAGTCAGTGACCAGCATAATAAAGCATTTTCTTGTAGAAAAATTTTCACCAAAAAACAAAAATGTCATCGCTTGGTGCGACGCCTTCGAGAGAGAGTCACAGTGGTTCAAGCTAGATGGCCAAAAACAAATTGAAGTCTTCAAAAGCTGTTTAGAAACGTCGATGGCAGATTGGTTCACCATCAATCAGAGGAAACTTGGACTAAGCAATGCATGGTCCAACTGGAGAGCTGACCTGATTGCCACTTTTGCTGACTCTTCCTGGAACCCAATATGGTACGCCTACAACTACAGGTACATGATTGGTTCATATATAGAATTTGTTGTCAAAAAAGAAAAACTTTTATTAGAAATAGATAGGAACTTGCCCAACCTCGTGATATTAGATTTAATTATTTTGGAACTTCCTGTCCATATTCAAAATTCTTTTTAAAAAAATGTCGTCATGTCTCTCCGTATTTTGCAAGATAAACTAAAGAAATTGGAGACAGAA
The DNA here is from genome assembly GCA_011428145.1 of Ericerus pela. NCBI lineage: Eukaryota > Metazoa > Arthropoda > Insecta > Hemiptera > Coccidae > Ericerus > Ericerus pela. Next base: position 207,007 of record WOFM01000271.1, on the reverse strand, counting down.
GACAAAATTAATGACCTAAATAATAAAAACGTAATTTCTTCAAATAAAAATAAAACTCCCAACACAAATAAATTTGAAATCATAATTAAAAAAAATAACCAACATGAGAGAAAGTCAGGTGGTGCAGAAAAGAAACCTTGTCCTAATTGCGAAAAAAAGAGGCTTTTCTGAGAGGTAACATCCAGAAGCTCTATGTTGGTTCAAAGATAAGCCAAATAATCAAAAAACAATTAATAAATTAGAAATCGAAAACTCTTCAACTGATGACGAAACAAAAAACTAAATTATCCCCCACTGATTAAAATAAATTTGTGCCTTAACGATAACATTTTTTGTAAAGGAATTTATGATTCAGGTTCGAATATTTCTATAATCAATAGAAACCTGATCAATTCCATGAAAGTTAAGGCTTTTAAATTTGTTAATAAATTTTTTCGGATGATCAGCTGGTATGGTAAAGTTTTAGGAATAGCTAAAATAAAAGTAAAAATTTTTTCACAAAATAAAGAAGTTTATGTTTTTGTTCTTGATGAAAAGGAATTTAATTACAATTTTTTAATAGGCTTAGACCTAATTCGAGAATTTAGCCTTTGCCAAGACAAAAACTTAAGAATTTTTCACAAACCAAAAAAGAATATTAAAAATTTTTTGACAAAAATAATAATTTAGAAAATTGTAACGTAAAAATTTCCAAAACAGACTTAAACTTAGAACATTTAGACGATGAAGAGAGAGAGAAATTAAAAAAGTCATTCAAGATTATGATTATGTTTTTGCAAAGAGTAAATATGACGTCGATAAAGTCACGGACAATTGCGCTGTAATTAAGCTAACCGAACATAAATATGTCTCTCGCAAACCATATCGATGTAACATTATTGACCAAAAGGAGATAGAGAGTCAAATTTCAAAGCTTTTGGCAGCTGACATGATTGAGGAATCAACCTCATCTTTCGCTGCACCTGTGACTTTGGTTTATAAGAAAAACGCAGAAGGTGTGAAAGTAAGAAATAGAATGTGCGTTGACTACTCAGCATTAAATAAAATAATTGTCCTCGAGAGTCAACCATTCCCTCATATAGAGGATCTAATTGTGAAAGCTAGAGATTGTAGATGGTTCTAAGTTCTCGATATTAATAGTGCCTTCTGGTCCATACCCATAAGAAAGAAAGACAGATACAAGACAGTCTTCGTGACACAGACTGGACATTACAATTGGAAAAACATGCCTTTTGGATTAAAAACTAGCCCCGCCATTTTTCAAAGAATTTTAAGAAATATATTAAAGAGAAAAGACCTAGATGATTTTTGCGTGAATTATATAGATGACATTTTAATTTTTTCAAAAACATTTGAGGATCACCTAGAACAACTAAAAATACTTTTTACATCTATATATGAAGAAGGGTTCAGACTTAATCTGACCAAATGTGACCTCGCACACAATAACGTAAAATATCTAGGTCATTATATTCAAAATAATGCCATTCACCCCATTTTTGATAATGTGTTACCGGTTTGGGACTTTCCAACCCCAAAAAACCAAAAAAACGTAAGACAATTCCTCGGTAAACTAAATTTTTATCGTTCTTACATACCAAATTCATCAATAATTTTAGCCCATTTACATAATTTATTAAAGAAAAACACACCCTTTATATGGAACGATAAATACGAGGAAAGTTTCAAAAAAATCAAAGATCTGTTATGTTCCAAACCATGTTTTGCAATATTTAATCCAAATAGAGAAACAATTGTACAAACTGATGCCAGTCTGGAAGGAATAATTTAAAGCGCTGGCGCTAGCAGCGCTTTAAATGAGGTGAGGCTAAACATAAATATTACAATTGTGGTGGTTGAAAAATTTTTACAACCATTCTCTGGAGTCATTTTTATGTAATTGGTAGTGATCTAGTTCATGCAATTTGCTAGTGATCACTCCCAAATTAAAGTCTGTTAGTGGAATTTTACCCCCCTGATAAATATATTTGCCAGTTTATTAAGGACTGGGCAGGGATAAACAGCACTGGAGGACCCATGTGAGAATCATACTCTCACCCCTCCTGCCTCTGCAGCTAACCTCCAACCTACTGTATCCACATCTGATACAGATAGGAAAGCTAGAAGAAATCAAGCACAATTGTTAGAAATCAATATCTCACAAAAGGAAATAGCAGTTCGCAAATTAAGAAGTGGTAGAATACTTCCTGCAGATTCCTTTTTAGCTGAAACTTCTAGTTTTGTTGCTGAACCACAAATCTTAGGTTGCAACACAAATACTCCTGGTCAGTCAGTAAACTCTGCAAATCTGCAAAATAGGATGGAATCTCTTGAGGATAGAGCTAGGTTAGCAGCCCAACAAGCTGCAGAAGCCTTGCGCCTACAACCGCAGACGCAAGCTGAAAATGAAAGGCTCCATCAAGAGTTAGAACAACTCAGAATACAGCATGAACAACCTCCGGTTCAGCTACCTGCTGGTCATCCCGTTGGTCAAGAAAATTTTGACATTTTCAACCAGTTCATGCGATTCATGGAAATTCAAGAGCAGAACAGAGCTCCGAATGCAAATTTCGATGCAAGAAAAATTAAAATAAAAGTACCAGAGTTCCTCCCAAAGGAAGTAGATGTCTGGTTATCATTACTTGAAGGCAAATTCAAAAAAGAAGAACTCCCAGATGAACTCAGATATGAACACATCTGTGGAGATATGCCAGCTGAAATAATGAGGACTGTTCCAAATATAATGGAATGTCCAAATGATGTAGTTAATAAATATGAGTGGTTCTGTAATAAAATCCGAAACATTTATGGTAAAACCGATGATGAAGCCATCAACCAAGTCATGGGTGGCATGAAACTTGGAGATGAAAAACCTTTAGTATTCATGGCCAAATTAATCAAGACTGGTGGCAAAATGGTTACACCAATGGTAATTGCAAATCAATTTTGTAAGCATTTACCCACCAGTGTCTCACAACTAATATACACACTTGGTGCAAATTATGCAGAAAATGTAGAAAGACTGGAATATCTAGCCAAGATTGCTGATGATGCCCTACAGGCCAGTGTCAACCAACTTTATGTAGCTGCCTTATCATCAGAGGTTGAGACTAATGAGCTGAGAGCACAAATAGCCCAGCTAAACAAAAATTTTCGCAAATTAAAAAATGAAAATAGAAACTTACAAAAAATGAATTCAAATCAGAAAAATAATAACTCGAAAAAACGCGATTATAGAAATAATAATAGGCAATCTAGGTCCAGAGACCGAAAGCCTAATAATAATTTAAAAAAAAGGGGTCGTAGCCCAAGAGGAACTCCCCCTTGCCCAAAATCTAAAAGTCCCAACCGAAAACCATACAACAATAAGTGGTGCTACTACCACAATCTATTTGATGAGAAAGCCACTAAATGCACACCAGAATGTGCCTGGTGGGCTGTAAAAAGGCCTGAGTCATCAAACTAGAACAAGGGGCCCTCTCTGCGGCTGATGCCCCCTCGGAAAAATATTCACACTGCCTGTTCATAAAGGACAAGACAACTAGGAGAAGGTACTTGGTAGATACAGGTGCAGACCTAAGTATCATACCAGCTAGCAAAACACAAAAAGTACGAACTCCAAAATACTATCTCTGTGCAGCAAATGACCTGAACATTTCTGCCTACGGCTTAGAGACTAGCGAAGTGAACATCGGTTTGAGACGTGACATGACGTGGTCCTTCACGATTGTGGATGTCCCAAATGCGATCCTTGGTGCTGACTTTCTAGCACAATTTGGCTTGTTGGTCAATTTGAAAAATTCAAGGCTTATCGACTCAACTACTGGATTATTTGTGGAAGGCAAATCTCTAATGTACAAAATTGACGAAGCGATAGATAGCTGCAGCAAACTTAATGAGAAATTGATTAAAATCTTTTCTCATTTCCCTGGCATAAACCAGCCATGTTTCAAACGAGACGCTCCCTATAAACATGGCACAGTCCATGTAATTGAAACAAAAGGACAACCATGTACTGCAAGAGCCAGGAGACTTGCTCCTGATAGGCTCAATGCAGCTAAAGAACTATATGATCAAATGATCAAGGAAGGAATAATCTGACCATCAAATAGTTCTTGGAGCTCGCCGATTCACATGACGAAAAAGGCGAATGGCAAATGGAGAATTGTAGGGGACTACCGTGCCTTAAATGCCCAGACAATCCCTGACTGTTATCCTGTTCCAAATATAATGGACTTTAACGTGAATGTGAGGGGAAAGACATTGTTCACTAAAATGGACATAAATTGGGCATTCCATCAAATACCTATGGCCACACAGGATATCCATAAAACCGCGGTTATCACCCCGTTTGGATTATTCGAATATCTTCGAATGCCATTTGGACTTTGCAATTCGGCGCAAACTTTCCAGCGATTTATCAATGAATTGTTTAGAGATTTACCATTTGTATATGCATATCTGGATGATATATGCATATGCTCAGAAGGCGGTGAGGAGGAACACGAGAAACATGTAAGAGCCGTATTACAGCGTATACACACTGCCGGCCTTACTGTCAACCCTGCAAAGTGCGAATATGCACAAGCAACTATTGATTTTCTCGGGTATACAATCTCGACCGAAGGTATTTCTCCAATGAAGACCAGAGTGCAGTCAATCTTAGAGTTCCCAAAACCTAAAACACTTGCAGACATGCGACGATTTTTGGGGATGGTGAACTTCTATCGACGTTGCATGCCCAATGCAGTTGCTGAACAAAGCAAGCTATTTGCATTATGCACCACAAACAAAAAATGGGATAAAACTCCTATTGTTTGGGACACTGAAGCTGAAAAAGCCTTTGAAAGTGTTAAAAATCTGCTAGCAAATGCGACATTATTGGCTCACCCAGACGACAGTCTGCCGTTATGCATATCAACCGATGCTTCTGACTTTGCGATTGGTGCGACATTGTACCAAATAAAAAATGACTTAAATCAACCGCTCGCATTCTTCTCTAGAAAGCTTTCCAAAGCTGAAAAGAATTACAGTACCTACAATAGGGAATTACTGGCGGTCTATGCTGCAATAAGGCACTTCAGACACCATGTTGAGGGTCGATTGTTCACGGTATATACCGATCATCTTCCCATCACACATGCCTTCATGCAGAAAACTGACCCCGTCTCTCCTAGATGGTTGAGACAGCTAGACCTAATAAGTCAATTCACAACTGATATTCGGTACGTCAAGGGAGAATTAAATATCCCTGCTGACTGTCTGAGTCGAATAAATGCTGTCTCTGCCCCTGCCCAGCTGCCTTATGCTGAAATCGCAAGAGATCAGTTAACAGATTTGGAACTCGAGGAATATTTAACCAATGAGAAAACCAATCTGAATCTGCGGCAACGTAAAATTCCCGGTACAGATATCTTGGTAACATGCGATATCAGTACAGGCAAGGATAGGTCATTCCTGCCAAAACAATATTGTAAAATGGCGTTCGATAGTGTGCACAATTTGTCACACACAGGACCCAAAAGTACTGCTAATTTAGTAACATCAAGATTTGTTTGGCCACGAGTGAAAGCCGACTGTAACCAATGGGCTAGACAATGTCTGAACTGTCAACAGTCTAAGGTTTGAAGGCACACAAAGTCGCCACTCAAGAAATTTAAAAATACAGAGCGATTCAAAATAATACACATCGATTTGGTTGGTCCATTACCACCATCTCAAGGGAACAGATACCTGTTGACTATGATAGATCGAGCAACTAAATGGACAGAGGCTATCCCATTAAAAGAGATGTCAGCCCCAACAGTGGTTGAAAAACTCTATGAAACATGGATCACCCGTTTTGGTGTACCTGAAGTCATTGTTACAGACCAAGGTTGCCAATTTGAAAGTTCACTTTTCAATGAACTTGCGTCCAAGCTGGGTGCAAAACATAATCGCACAACAGCATACCACCCCCAAGCCAATGGTGCAGTGGAAAGGTGGCATCGTGCTCTGAAAGCCTCAATCATGGCATCAGACACAAAAAGATGGGCTGATATTTTACCCACCATTTTGTTAGGACTCAGATCTGCTCTACAGTCAGATACAGGATTTTCTGCTGCGCAACTTGCGCTCGGCAAAGAGCTATGCTTACCTGGAGACTTTTTTACAACATCTCAAGATGTAAGTCCCGAATTGATGATTCAAAACATCAGAGATGATGCAAACAGCGTCATAACTCAAGCAGCTCGACATGGCCAGCCTAAAGTCTATGTCTCAAAGCACTTGGCCACCACAACTCATGTGTGGGTGCGAGATGACAGACTCAAAGGTGCATTTGAAAAGCCATATGCCAGCCCATACCAAGTTATATCACGAGACGAGAAAAATTTTGTCAAAATGATAGTAGGTGAACATAAAAAAGTCTCAATTGACAGACTAAAACCTGCATTCCTGGTTACCAATGACAAGGAAAGGCTGACAGCAACCATCAGACAAAAGGAATTAGAGGTCAAGCATAATAATGACCCATACCCTACATTGCCTGATAAGACTGACTCACAACAAATTGATAACGAGTTAGTTGAAACAAATAGTGGACAGACAAAAAGTGAAATCAAAACTAATTCACAATACAAAAATAAAATGGAACAAAATTCCGAGTCCAATTCACAAGTGTTAGGATTGGTCACTCCAAAGTTAAATAAAAATAAAAAATCCGTCAAATTTGATGACAACATTTTGGAAATTGAATTTGATCCTTCAAAGCCTATTATCCTTAGAAAAAAAGGTAGGCCTAGAGGTTCATACAAAATTAAAAACATGCTTCCTACTCGCAAGTCTGCCCGTATCGCACAAAAAAATAACAAAAAAGAAAAAACTGTGGTAGAAATTGGTAAAAACACTCTAAAAACAACCAAGGGTAAATTAAAATAATTATCCATGTACCAACAAAAATAAATAAATTCGTAAAAATCAAAAATTGACTTCCGCCTAACTCTGGGTTTGAACCCGTCTCGCGAGTTTCCAAACAAAATAATTCAGCACATGAAAAATCGCTTGTAAATAACAAAATACGGAAACAAACGAACTTAGATGAAATTCCTACGTAGCAAAGTGCAAAAAGGAATTCGCAAAAACACACTACCATATATGTTAACACACTCATGTGCTATTGTGCGTAAACAAAGTTCGTTGCCACGACGAAACAAAAAATATTGTTTTTACCTGTATGCGTAATCTCACGCACATAACAAAAATAATATGAATTCTATTCAAATTATTGCAAATCTGTACTTGACGATTCTACCAAAACTACAATACCGAAATACATCGAGTTTGGTATCATTTTACTAGTCTTGACAAGACGCTCATCTTTGTGAATGTTAAATAGACAGATAAGGCGAGAGAAAAAATGATCATAGTCGATCAAGTACATTTTGTAAAGCTTCACTCGTGTCTTTACATTCTGATTGACAACTTCTTACTTGACTTCTAAAAAATTTTCGTATTTCTTGCTTACACTATATTTGGTGTTGCGATTTTTAAGCCCTGTACTTATTGTACTATCCTGTCTCTCTTATTTCGAATTTATTTCAACCTGAACTCTCAAACATCTCCGATAATCCTTCAAACCTTGGGTATGTTGAATCGTCTGAAGAGCGCTTGTCCAATGAGATGTGACAATGCTGCAATGTCGATCATACCCGAGAATTAGCTCAACTCCAAGAGGATGAGGAAGATGCCCTAATTGGCTACTCTCCCCCTCCAAGCACTGTCTGTGGTATCCTGCAATAAATGGGTCAAGATACCCCTCGCCTAGATCCTATCCCGGACGATGTACCGCTGGAGCAACAGCCATTGGCAATCCCAATGGAGGTTTTCCCCTTGGTAGAGGCTGTGGAACCCATTGTTCCCCCTCTTCCACAGGTGGTCAAAGTTCCAGTATTCCACATACCAAAACCTAGACCAATTCCTGTTCCTGTGGCTATGGTACCACCCCCTCCTTATATACCTCCTATACGAGAACAAAATAACTTGTCTGCTCATTATACTCCTTACTCACGAGGCAACTCTGATCGTGGATGTGGCGCTCCCCGCCATAGGGGTAGAAACAGTCGGCAATCATTTAAAGCGCGACAAGCCGCCTGCACCAACCAATACAAAAGCTTGGGCGCGGCATTAGCTTCCACCATCCACAATTGGGAAATGGAACGACGAGACAGTAGGAGATAGGGACCATAGTTAGGCACACAGCGGATAGAAATCCCCCAATTGCTGCGCAAGGTGTCATTTTTGCGGCGCAAAAATTGGGGGGAGTGCTGTGGGGATTTGTCCCGCCTTGAGGCTCGGCCTCCGCCGATAGGCGATACGTCGATTGTAAGATCGACGTATCAATAATTAATAAATAAATTACAAACTCGCACATCGTCTATACAGCTACGAAGCGGGCTATGTAAATATATACATAGCCACTCGCTTATACGTAGCCAGGTGCGGCCTGCATATACCCGCGCCATACCAGCTATGTTTGCCCGCAGTACCCGCAGTTTCTCGGCACTGTATGCTGCATAGGTTGGCTGCCTACACACCAAACGACGTAGACTTATTGGGACACGACTTTTATCCTTCTGATGTGTGGTAACTTGCCCGCTTCCCACAGTCAATTTTTTGGATAATTTTTTTATTTTAACCCTTCAAAATTTCTGATGGTTTGGTATTGAACTGCGGATGGATGCCGGTATTCTAACATCTATTGTAAACCGTGCGGTTCAAAATGTCGTTACACAATTATTTTTAAGGTTCATTAGGTTCCCCATAGCTGCTCTGCCTCTCTTATTGGTATCCAGTATCCCTTTATATTTCCATTGATTCCAACAATAGTCTATGTCCTTATACTCAATCCTCTTCCCACACAAATATTAATAATATACATATTTTTTTAACTTTTAAGATGAATATATTTAGATCCTCTCCATCCATATCACGGTAAGAATGCCGATATTGATGGATAACCAACTTTATATTATATTATATATTTTTTTTAAATAAATAGATACCCATACCATAATAAATTGAAATTACCCATGTGTACACATTATTAATCTACCTCACAATTGATATTTTTTATTTCTTTATATATTTATATGTGAACTGTTTGTATTGACGATCATTGTATATGTAATTGTGATTTACTAATACCGTCTTGTTATATAATACTATATGTTTCATTCTTTATTTTTTTTGTGATTCATCTATATGTTTACCACATTTTAATTTTTTTTTATATATAAAATAAACACATTCGATGGTGTGGAACCACGGGGGGGGGGGTGTTGGGATACGATTCCCACCCAACCTCACAATATAGATTTATGTACTCACAACGTTACCTAAACTGTAACATATTATTTAATACAATTTTGTGTGTCACCACATGGCAACACTGATTCCCAGTTGGGGAATAATCCGTTAAATCAAACATCTAGTCTTCTGCTGTTTCTTGTACCTTATCAATATACTCTTGGGACAGTTCATCTTTGTTTCTTGCATTTTTTAATTTGATCCTTAAATTATTTCCAACAAATTTTGGTTGTGATATTTCATTCATCGTTTAATATGGCGTTCAGTAATTTGTTTAATCATGAAGTTTGTCATAGTTTGATTCAGTCTTTCTCACAGGTTATGGGCCCAGATGGCCGCTATTGTGATCCTGAAGCAAAGTTCTGCAGTCAAAAGTTGTCTGGTAATGATCATGTCATTTTGATAATTTGTTTTTGTTCTTTTTATTTCTGCTGTTGTTGTTTTTCTGCGCGTCTTATCTCTGTTGGCTTCGAGCCTAATTTTGTCTCTGTGTTAGCTGTTTTGCTACGTGACTGCAAATTTTTTCAAGATGGAGAGTGGAAGAAAAACCAACATTGAATTATATGATGGCAAAAACATGCAGAGCTGGAAGTTTTAAATGGAGTTGCTGTTGCTAAAAAAAGATCTCTATGAAGTTGTGCATCATGTTCCTGTGAATAAGGATTGGAATGCTGAATGGTGTAATAAGAATTCTAAAGCTATGTTTTATATCGCAAATAAGTTGCACAATCAATTTTCAGAAGTCATTAAGGGATTCAAATTTGCTCGCAATATGCCTGAATCGATCTACAGTTTGGTGAAACGTGATGATGATCAAAAACTCATCAATCTTTGAACTTCATTGTGCGCTCAGCAATTTGTTTTTGGTGGTGATTTGCAGGCTCGTACCATGTAATTTTAAGCTAAGTGTCAACAACTTGATGAACTGGGTGATCCGACAATGACTAAGCAGTTCATACTGTGGTATTTAAAGTCCCTTCCTGGTGAATATTGACCACCGCGTTTAATGTTACAGGATGTACCAAAACCTTTGTGGGATAGCGTAATAAGTAAAGTTTTATCATATCATTATATGATTTGTTGTCGGACAAAAAGGATGCTGTGTTGGCTCCTCCGACAACTGTTTCTCAAAAACCTTCAGTAGATGTTGCACCTACTGAAGAGAATGTCTTTTTGGGTTATCAATGTGGCAACAGTCAATATAGGGGTAATTTTCAAGGTAGAGGACGTAGTTATTTCCTGTCCAATAATTTTTGCAGAAATTAGGGAAATAGTGGCGACTATGATGACCGTAGGAGTAATTCTAGTCAATCTCAAAATAATAATTCTAGTCAGGGAAATAGTAATAACAGTAATGAGGAGCAAAAATGAGAAAGAAGTTAAAAAAAATTTTTTCAATTTGAATCAATTCTTGGATACTGTTCACAGAGGAATGAAGTGATACTCAATTGTAGGACAAAATATGATATCACAACAAACTAATTATAGCATATCATTAGAACAAAATAGTCCCTTTCAGTGCAATTTTCTATGGATAGGAGATATCAATAGTTTTTCATACTGATAACTATTGATCAATATTCATAATATATCGATAGTTATTGATAACTATCGATAATATTATCTATTTTAATTTTTTCAAACTTAATTCATCAAATTTCAAAAATTTGATAAATCATCTTCAAGTTTTTTTGGTAGTTTCAGTTTCAATGTTAACTGAAACTGACACTGGAGACAGGGACTTGATTGTTCCATCGCCTTCCGTTTCTGTGCTTTCTTGAGAAGTGTATTTTTTCATTTTTCAGTTGGCAGTGGTCAAAATTTGGAATGAAATTATAAATTCATTTTATTAAAGCAAACCCTTACCCAAAAAAATTGAGGTTCACACTTCACAGTATCAGTATCTGTTAGATATTACTGAGAACAGCACTATCTAAGATTTCACAGACAAGATATTTCTACAAACAAAGATTCTAATTCTCTATGTATTTATCTGTGACATGAGCTGATGATGATTTGTATTGTATTCTTTGACTATACAGAATTAACATGGAGACCTATTATGAAACTTTTATCACGTTAACACTCTGGGGATAAGGTGATAAAAGGATAATGGGATAGCGCGTTAAAAAAAAGTCCTGAAAATGGTATTATGAAACTAAGTGAAAACACAATGATAACAGGGATTGATAAGAGTTATTTTAAAGTTATTTCAATTGTTTTTTCAAATACGGAGTACTGGAAAGTTACAGAGATATTGGAAATAATATGTTATTTATATCAGCAGCAAGTTACATACATATTTTCAATTAAATACTTACTTTTCCTCTTTCATTTTAACCTTTAAATAATATAATTCAAACTTTTCACTTAAAATCAATCAAAAATATTTTACAACTCTTTGAAAAACTTTGAACAAAATCTACAAAATATCACTTTACCACCTTAATGCCTGCTTGGAAGGTGGCGTTAACTTTATCACTTTAATCCGCCTCTTTTTCATTTTACCACATTATCATTTTTTCATAATACGGTGATAGGAATTTTAACACTTTATCACCGCAGTGTTAACGTGATAAAAGTTTCATAATAGGTTTCATGGACTGCTATTTGATTGAAAAATACGTACAAAATTTTGTTATCAATTGCCAAGACATAGGAGGAAAAAGTTAGTCGGGTTAGGTTGATAATGATTTCAATGTTCTTTGCGCGGTAATTTTGTTTAAAATAGAAATTATGAAAATTTAATTTAATACCATAGAAAATGCTTAAATATAATTAATTCAGTTCAACCTCAATTTTCAGCAATATTTTACTGTTTTACGAATCCTTATGTGGGAATAATAGCAAATTATTTTATACATTGACTTATTATTCTCGCACATCACATGTTGTGGCAACACTGTTTTTGTTGTTATTATTAATCTGTGATATTTGTGTTTGTAACTCAACTGTGATTATATGTTTTGTATGCCTTCTCGTCGCTCATCAACCTTTGTACCATCAACATGTCCGCTAAAATTATGTGGAATAAAATTCGTGAAATAATGAATATTTAGTCTTTTTATTTATGTGTTCGTAATGTGTGTTTCTAGTCGTCGTTCAATCTTTTCATCAGTGTAGGTTTTGTCGTTGCTTTTCGTGTAGTTCGATCCGTTGGCAGTTCGTATTTTCTCACAGGTTATGGGCCCAGATACCTGGATGTCAACGTGGTCGCCATTGTTCTGAGTCTTCAAAGTTGTGCTGTCGAATTCTGCTCGCCACTCCCAAGTAGTACCATGCTTCTTAATTCATTTTTCATTGTTTGATATGTTCGCTTCTCGATGTTCCTGTGATCTCGTTCGTGTTGAATCGTTGGTCGGCGTATCTGATAGTTGCTGAAATTGCTGTTTTGCGGTGCAACTGATCGTCGTAACCTGTAAACGAGATGGACGCGAGAAAGAAGAATTCGATTGAGCCGTTCAATGGGCAGAATGGTCGAACATGGAAGTTTAGAATGGAGCTGCTGCTGGCAAAGGAGTCATTAAGTAATATAATTGTTGATTCTTTGCCTACTGTTCGTAATAGGGGAGATGCCTGGTCCAAGGAGAACGCGAAGGCGATGTTCCTGATAGCCAACAACGTGACAGATGAATATTTGGAGATGCTTCAGACGTACACTACGGCGAAGGAGATGTTCAACGTGCTAACGAACCTGATTGACAACGGAAATGACCAAACACTCATGGATTTACGAGGTGAATTGTACACAAAACGGTATGTTTCTGGTTCTGATTTGCAGAAGTATCTGCTTGATTATCGTGCCCGTTGTAGACGATTAACCGAATTGGGAGACCTGACAACCACAAGGCAATTTGTATTGGTATTGCTGCGATCGTTGCCTGCGGAGTTTCGTCCGATCAAAGTGGTGATAGAGGATGCAGAAGTTGTCACCTGGGATGCTGTGTTTATGAAGCTAAACAACTTCCAGCGTGAGCTATCATCTGATAGTAAGTCGACAGTGAGAGGTAACTCTCTAAATTCTGCATCCCAAAAACCTTCATCAGTGGTTGTCACTGGTGAGGAGAATGTGTTTTTCGGTAATCATTACAGTATCGGACGAAATTCAGGTAATGGTAATAATAATAATAATAATAGTAATCGTTTTAATCGTGGTAGGTCCCAAAATCGAAATAATAATCGTGGTTTCAATCGAGGCAGAAATAATAGTCATAATAATAATAATTTTTATAACTCATCTTCTAATAATGAAGGTCGAAACAGTAATAATAATCATAATTTTAACTCACAAAGTAATAATAATAATAGTTTTAATGGAAATGGTCGTAGTTCTGGTGTTGACAATGGACATTCAAATATTAAATGTCATTTTTGTAATAAGATTGGACATATAGCACGAAATTGCTATGCTAAAAATCGAAATAACAATAATAATGACTCTTGTAACAGTATTAATAATAACGGAAATCGTTCTAATGACCATGTTTCCAATAATAATAATAATAATAGAAGTTCTGCACAGATGTGCAATGAAAATCTTAATGATAATGATGATTGTTCAAATGTGGGTTATAGTTTCACATTAAATAATAGTAATAATAATAAAATTGATGAGTTCTGTAATGCAAAGGGAGACGTAAATTTGATGCCTCGAACCACGTTCGTAGTAGACAGTGGATGCACAATTCACATAATTAACGATATAGACTTATTCAGTGACTACATTGATTTAATTAAACCACATAGTATCTGTGTTGCGAAGAAAGGAGTTTCTTTGTCCGTTACATCTGTTGGTACAGTAAAATTGAAATTATTAAATGGAATAGTAATTGAATTAAAAAATGTTAGATATGCTCGGGAACTTCCGCAGAATCTGCTTTCGGTGAAACGGATGAGCAGGTCGGGTTTTGATACCCTGTTCAAAGAGGAATCTGTCGATATCATCCAACGCTGCAGTGGAAAAATAGTAACCACTGGTGTTAGCGTAAATTCAGATCTTTACACCATTGATTTTTTTAAAATGACTAGTCAATCGTGTAATCTGACATTGGGGGATGAGTCGAGCCCACTGACTGTGTGGCATAGGCGACTTGCTCATTTGAACGTGAACGATGTTAAGTTGTTGTCAAACAGAGGTTTAATACCGAACGTTGACTCCAACCGCAGATTGCTGTGTGAGCCTTGTGTGATGGGGAAACAGAGTCGAAAACCATTCTTGAGGCATGAACGAAAAACTAGTAAGCCTCTGGAATTGGTACATACTGATCTCTGTGGTCATATAAATCCTCCTGCATATAAAGGAGCGAAATATTTTATGACGTTTATAGATGACTATTCAAATTTTTGTTGTGTGTACCTGCTGACAAGTAAGACGGAAGTCTTTTCAAAATTTAAAGAATATCACGAGATGGTCTCGAATAAATTTGGTTATAACGTGAAGAGACTTCGTTGTGATCGCGGCACAGAATACTTGAACACTACCTTCCAGTCATATTGTACTGAGAAAGGAATTGTGGTTGAACCTACAGTTGGTGGCTGTCCACAGCAAAATGGAAAAGCTGAAAGAATGAACAGGACGCTATGTGAAAGGGCAAGGACGCTGTTATTCGAGAGTGGTCTTGATAAGATATTTTGGTCGGAAGCCATATTGTGCTCCGCCTATATCGTGAATAGATGCCCCACAAACAAGGATTTTGTTCCCTATGAAAGGTGGTGTAATGAACAATTTGATTATAGGAAATTAAAAACGTTTGGATGCAACGCATATATGTTGTCATTCAAACATGACTCTAATAAGTTTAAAAATAAAAGTGAAAAATTGATAATGGTGGGATATTCTCCCTGTGGTTATAGATTGTTGGATATAGATGCTAGGGAGATACGTCTGTCACGAGATGTTGAGTTTTTCGAAAATAAAATAGATAATAATAACATAAATAAATATACTAAAGATGATGATATTTTCACAGAAGTCACGGAATCAAACTTAGAAAATATTGAAGTTGATGGTGACTTGAATTTAGATTGTCTTCCACAGGAAACGACTGAACGTGATGAAGTAGCGAGCAATATATATCTTGCTGAGGATGGCGTCCCTTTGACGTTTGAGGAGGCGAATGCTGCACCGGACAGTCTGATGTGGAAGGATGCTATTTCTTCGGAAATAAGTGCCCTGAATTCCAATCAGACTTGGCGGGTGACCAAACGTCCAAAGGAAGCTCCCACCATCACGTGTCGGTGGATTTTTAATAAAAAATATGATATTAATAATGATGTGTTATACAAAGCTAGATTAGTTGCCAGAGGATGTCAACAGAAGAAGGGCTTCAATTTTAATGAGGTGTATGCGCCAGTGGCGAAACTTTCGACTGTCAGGACCCTCTTGGCTGTTAGCAATAAATTAAAATTTCACATAGAACAAATTGATATATGCAGTGCCTTCCTGAATGGAATTCTTTCGGAAGATGTGTATCTTGAGATACCCGAAGGGATAGAAACTAAAATTGATAGGCATAATAATGTTTTAAAATTGAATAGATCTATTTATGGTCTAAAGCAGTCGCCCAAGGTATGGAACAAGTTGTTCAACGAGTTCCTTGTTGCTCTTGGCTTTGTGCAGAGTACGGCGGATGACTGCTTATATATATATAAAAATAAAAGTGATGGGACTGTTGTCTTTTTACTCACATATGTTGACGATGTCCTGATTAGCTCAAATAACAAAACACAAATCACAATTTTTAAAAATGAAATAAATAAAAGGTTTAAGTGTAAGGATCTGGGAAAGGTCAAGAAATATTTAGGTTTGAATATAAATCACAATCGTGAAGATGGCATACTGGAAATTGAGCAGAGGGGTCTCATTGAGTCTGTTGCTAGGCGTTTTGGCGTTGATAACTGCGCACCGACCTACACACCCATTGACCCCAAACTCCAATTGGACAGGGATCTCAATGCGTGTGATAGTGTACTCAACAACAACTATCAACAGCTCGTGGGATGCCTAATGTATTTGATGCTAGGATCACGGCCCGATATTTGCTTCGCAATATCGTATTTTAGCCAATTCTCCAGTTATGCCACTGACGAACATTATAAATACTTATTGAGAGTACTTAAATATTTAGTTACCACAAAAGATAAAAAATTAATATTTTCTAATGAACATGATAATAACGGCAATATTTTAGAAACTTTTTCTGATGCCGATTGGGGTAACTGTATCACCACAAGACGGTCTGTCTCCGGTTACTGTGTCTTTGTTTATGGATCACTGGTGTCCTGGTCTAGCAAAAAGCAACCAACTGTAGCACTATCTAGCACTGAGAGTGAGTTGATTGCAATATGCGATGCTACCACTGAGTCGATCTGGTTGAAGTATCTGTTAAGTGACTTTTGCATTCAGATTAATAACAGAGCTGTGATTTATGAAGATAACCAGAGTTGTCTGGCTCTTCTGCACTCTGGGAAGTGGAATACTCGCAGATCCAAACATATAGATGTAAAGTACCGTTTTGTGTGCAATCACGTAGATACAGATTTTAAGTATTCGTACGTACCGACTTCGCGACAGTTGGGGGACGTTTTCACGAAGGGCTGCCCGAAGCCCAAATTTGATATGTTTTGTAAACTGTTAAAATTAATGTAACTTTTTGTATATGTTTACCATTTGTGTTGATATTTTTGTCTGTTGTAAATTTGTTGTGTTATTGTTGACCTTTGTCATTTTTTGTTTTAATGACTTTATAAATTTAGAAAATTTGTTTGATAGTATTTTTTGACTTTATCGTATAAATATAATTTGAGGAGGCGTGTGGGAATAATAGCAAATTATTTTATACATTGACTTATTATTCTCGCACATCACATGTTGTGGCAACACTGTTTTTGTTGTTATTATTAATCTGTGATATTTGTGTTTGTAACTCAACTGTGATTATATGTTTTGTATGCCTTCTCGTCGCTCATCAACCTTTGTACCATCAACATGTCCGCTAAAATTATGTGAAATAAAATTCGTGAAATAATGAATATTTAGTCTTTTTATTTATGTGTTCGTAATGTGTGTTTCTAGTCGTCGTTCAATCTTTTCATCAGTGTAGGTTTTGTCGTTGCTTTTCGTGTAGTTCGATCCGTTGGCAGTTCGTATTTTCTCACACCTTATCATACCCGACCCAACTAACTTCATCTTACATTTTCTGTTAGAATTCCAGCTATATATGATGGTCCTATCTCCTCTCCACCTTTGTACACTCTACAGTTAATAATACGTACTATAATATTTTTGTGTGACCTCACGTAATCATGTAAACTCTTTATGTTAGGAACTCACCTTAAGATGAGTTCACTTCTGTTCTGTATCTCGTATCATACAAAATATATTCTTCTCGTGTTTATTTACTGTTTTATTGAATCCTCCAATATGGTAGCATCGAAAGGTTAATTAATAATAATAATTTAGATTCTCGTGCAATAAAATAGTGATAAAGTGTATTTTAAGTGTTGTGGATAAGAATCCAGTGATAGTCTGGCGTCGGTAAACTTTACTTCCCAATACAAAACAAGGACCGTAAGGGTAAGTAATAATCATTGAATTTCTAAGTGATATATAATTAATTGTGGTCTTAGTGACAATTTAGAAAATAAGTGTGTCTACAAATTACCGAAAAACGTCCTTCAGTGTGTCTGGGACGTATGTCAATTGTCAGTTAAAAATAACTACGTAATAAGTTTAGGCAAATATGCCGCACACGTGGTGGTTGAATAAATGAAATTACGCTAAGTGCGCAGACAAAAAAGGCGGCAGGAGCAGAAGAGAGGTGTATAAAGAAGCCATCTTTCATGTTCAAAACGGTACAATATTCCATGTGTGTCGTGGTAAAATTTTCTCTTTGTGATTTAAATACACATTTGTTGCACGTAAATAAAAGATGCCATTATCGGGAGCTTAGCATTAAGGGTGACAGATGCTAAATTACGTAATTATAATTAAAGGAATGTGTTTCCAATAATTATTATTCTGAATTTTTATTATACCTGTGTGGTCAGAATAATTACCCGTAATAAAAAAATCTTGAAATACGGTTAGTCCGGAAGATTTCAGACTTAGTGTCAAGGGTAGTAATTACGTAATTTATTGTGTTTGTATTGGTGTGTCCAGTGGTGTTAATTCTGATGAATTCACCGATGAACCCTGCTGAACCCTGATTGGCTGGAAAAATCAACTGACTTACTACCACTAAAACAAGCAGTCAGTTCTGCATAGTAATTTTGATCAACGTTCATTCGAAATTGAAAACGTGAGCGTTTGTTATAAAAATTTCTAAAAGTACGTCTTTTATTTTGATTTTGAATTTTAAGAAAATAAAATGAATAATGATGATGAAACATTACAAATAATAAGATATCTATCGTTATACCAGGTATGTAAAATTAATTATTTTGTAATTTGAGTGTGTACTTTAAATACAAAAATCCCAGTTCGGCGGAAGCTAATGAATAAATTTTTCAAAAGTGTAAAAATGGAGGCTAGGTACTGAAGTACTTAATTAGGGGGGAGAAGTATATTCTGTGTGAAAAATTGTGTATTGTAACTTAAAAATATTCATTCTTTTCGATCATTTTTCAATGAATTCTCATTTTTACGAGTAAATCCCAAATCCTAAGGACGTATTTGGGTATGAGTTAGTGCTTATTTGTGTGTAATCAAGTCCTTCAGTGCAATGATATACCATGGTGTAAAGGCCTGGCCAAGCATAAAGCGTCCTAGACCTACATATCTGTGTGAGTAGGCACCTTATGAAATTTCTTCGATTTTATGCACAATAAAAGAAGGCAATATATTTGCATACGTGTGTCGTATGATGAGTTTGTCTAATTATATTATGTGACATTTGTCATTCCATTGAAGTATAATAAATGATCGTTGGCCGTGGCTGTAAAAACCTAATTTTCGTGTGTGTTCACGTATCTTATTTCAGATACTGCCAAATCAGATGGCGAATGAAAATGTTCCCCCACCTCCAGGGCTTACCGTGCCGTTACGTTTGTTACCAAGTTCTAGTCAACAAAGTTACCAAAATACGATTAGTTCGACCACTCAACCATTATTCAGTTTGTCTAACACTCAGCATTCCGTAAGTTTGAACTTAAATCCATTGGCGCCTACTTATGCCAGAATGGATTACAAAATGGAGCATGCGTCGCAAAAGGCTAAATTAATGGCTGAATTCAAAAAGGCCATTGAAAATGTCAAGGCATATGACATTAATTTAGCTGTAATTGTAACTGGGGACTACTTGAAAATATGCCAAAATATCTTGATAGAAAATCAAAGATCTGAGGCACGTTGTCAAGTAGAACCTGTTAGTCAGGTAACAACACAAAATTTCAGTCATTCTGTATCAACGCAAAACTCAGGTCAGTCCACAATACTGCAAAATATCGGTTCGTCTGCCACAGTGAGTAAATCAACTTCTGCTCCCATGGAAGTTGATCTTACTCAAGAAACTGCTTGTCAATGAAACAAAAGAATTATGCAGGAGCATAATGGCGGTGTGTCCGCGACAAAATTGAAAACAACCCAAACCTCCGGTGTGTCCACAACGAGATTGTTTGCACAGGTAGTGCAATCGAAATCTTCGCAACCTCAAGAAACGTTAGTTGTACATGCCCAAGTTCTTGCTGGTGAAAATCAAAATCAGCAGGAGCAACGAACAATTACTGTAAGTCGATCACAAGCTGAAACCGAAGTACAACCTACGTGTGTCGTAGCTCCGCCAACTCCAAGTTATTGTCCGGTGACGAACTAAACGAGCTTGGATACAATCCAAGAAGAAACTTGGGAGGACAAACAGGCGAGATAAGAGCGTGAAGTTGCAAACGAAGAATGGCAGCATTGGGAAAGCTCAGTCGCAAAGGCTCAAAAACAATGCCAAATACGCGAGGATCAGGTAATGGCCAAAAGAGTGCAAAAGTGTTTGGACGCGGACAGAGCCCGTGAGTCGGAGCAATGTCGTAGAGACAAACAACAACAACAAATGCAGCAACAAAAAGAGCAGGAGGCAGAGGAAGAAAGACAACGTAAAGAAGAAGAAAAACGAGTACAAAAAGATAATGAACAACAAATGCCGGAAATGATCGAGAGGAGAGATTAGGCATTCAGAGATGCAGAGGAACGTGACCATCTGGCGGCAGAAAAAGAGAGGCACCTCCCGATTCAACATCGTGGACGAAATATTGGTATCCATTATTCGTCTTCGGAGCCATGAGGTAAGGATAACCATAATTATTATTTTTCAACCAAGGTTCATATTACTCCAGTTAAATTAACCGAGGAGACAGATTTCCGGCTATGGTATGATCAATTTAGTATGTATATTCCTCGTTTCGAATTTAAAAATGTTTTTGATATTAATAATCCTATTCGCTTAGAGGAAAATCAAACTCAGCTTAAAATTGACGCCCGAGCCACTCTGTGTAAATGGCTGGACAAAACTCATAAAAAATTAATTTTTGGTGAATCTGATCCTACGGTGTGTTTCCTCAAAATTAAACATATGAAAGAACCAAAAGGTCATGTGTGCCTCACATACATAACTCAAATCTATCGGAAATCTTTTAATCCTAAAAATATAGAATTAAAAGAATGGCTGAAAGAATTTGAGGAATTATCTCGTAAGTTAACAATTTATTATAATGGTTGGTCCGAAGAACGAAAGCTCGAAGCTTTCCTAAATCATATGATAATTCCATTTCCGAATATTAGAATACAATGTAAAAATCGTAAACAGGTTGGTCCTAATGATGAAATTCTGTGTGATATTACTTATGAACAAGCTAAAGGCATCGTATTAGAAGAAGAAATGTTATTAAAAGAACAAAATAATACCTATAAGTTAGACAAAGCTGCGGCTAAGGCAGCTAAATTTAATAGTCCAAATTTTAAAAGAAAAAGAATTAGTGGTAATTTTAATAAAAAGTTTGATTTTGCGGAGAAAGTAATGAAGCGAATAAGTTTGACCTAGCTACACGTAAATGCTATAAGTGTAATAGGCGCGGTCATCTAGCGGTGGAATGTAAAGCCACCACTAGATTAGAGCCTATTAATGATTCTTCCGGTCAGTCCGAAAACAAACAAAATATCCGGTCAATTCCCCAACAAAGGTGAACAAAGGGAGAAACGACATAAGTCGTATCATAAATCCAAGCGTTCACACAAGCACCATAAGAAAAGCAAATGACATGTTGCTCGTTCTACAAAAAGACGTTCATTGTCATTCTCATCAATGTCAAGTTCCGGTTCGTCCAAAAGTTCAAGTTTGTCTAGGAGTCAGTCTCCAAACCCGAAAGGTAAAGCGATGGTTTTAAGAACCAAATCAAAATTTACTAAGTATATGTATATTAATGAACAACCGAGAAATGAAATTCGTTTTCTTAGTGATACAGGAGTTACAAATCACTTTGTGTCCGACCTTAAATTTATGAAAAATGTTCAAAAATTAAAGAAACCGAAAATCATTTCTTGCGCTAATAAAAATGAAGTTGCAAATTTATTCATAACCCATAAAGATTATATCTTTGTGAAAGATCTTAGTGGTAATACACTTGAGTTGAAAAACGTAAATTATTCTAAAGAAATAAGTGATAATCTATTTTCGTTACATAAAATAACGAAACTAGGTTACAATGCAATATTTACAAATACTGAGTGCAAAATAATAAATAAGAAAACTGGCGAAATTATTCTGTGTGGACATAAATTTCAAAATCATTGGATTATAGATTTAAAAATTAGTGAAAATAATGAAAAAGTCTGCGTGACAAAACAAAAAGAAGCTGTTAGTCAGCAACAAATAAATAAAGAGCACGGTTATGCTCAAATTCATGATGTATGGTCAGAATCAGAAAATGAAAATGTTAGTTAAGACAATGACCATGATCATGATTATATTTCAACTCAAGGGTATACGAATATTCAAAAGCTTGATGAGGAAGGTCTAGAAGAATTTCTAGATATTGGTGCTAATATTACAATTGAAGAATTAAAGAAAATAGATGAGTTCAACAAAGAAAGTATTTATAAGAAGTTAGGTCTTCTTTATCATTTAAGACTTAGACATGCGTCAGTCGCCTACTTAGAAAAAGCAAAGAAAACTTTTAAATTTCTCGAAAATATTAATTTTGCAGACGAAATTAAAGATTGTGAAGCATGTAATTTGGCAAAAATAACAAAACGTCCTCATAAAGCTGTGCGTGATATCGCATCAAAACCTTTAGTAAAAGTTCATTCCGATCTAATTGGCCCAATAAAACCATTAGGAGTCTGGCAGAAAAGTTTACATAATAACTTTTACCGATGATTTTTCTAGATATACTGTGACGTTCAGTATTAAAGATAAAACCTGTGTGGCTGAAACTTTTGTAGAATATCTAAAAGTAATGGGAGCAAATCTTGGTGATAGCTCAGCTAAAATTAATTATTTCCATATCGACGGTGGTCGAGAATATATGAGTGTGTCTATGAAGAAAATTATTGCAAATGAGGGTATCATTGTCGAGACTTGTCCTCCTGATACTCCTCAACTTAATGCTGTGGCAGAAAGAGTAAATCGAACTTTACTTATGAAAATTTGAGCTCTTTTCATTGATAGTGGTCTACCTATTGAGTTTTGGGAACTTGCGTTAAACCAAGTTGTTCATATTCACAATAGGTTACCTCACAAAAAATTGGGATTTAAAACCCCATATGAGTTACTTCGGAATAAAGTTCCTACAATTAAATATATTCATCGATTTGGCTGTATGGCATACCGAAAAATACCTTATGAAAAACAAAATGTTAAAAAGTTAAAAGGCCGTGGAGAATTGTGTATTCTCGTCGGATGTAATGCTGAATCGTGGCAACTTTTAAATCCAACAACAGGTAAATTACATAAATGTAGTGATGTTGAATTTTCAGAATCTGTAATGTTCAAAGATAAATTTCCGTTAGATTATTTTTCGAAAAATGGTTTCCCTACTTTTGATACTAATACTTGGGACAAAAATGAACAAGTCCCTGAAGTTGATTTTGCAGGAGATATTTCGGACAATCTAATCCAAAATAAAAATAGCTCAAATAAACGTAATTTAGATGAAGAAATTGTCTATGTGTCCAAAAGTAAGAAAGTCAAATTCAGTGATACAACTTTCAGTAAGTCTAAAATTGAAAATGAGTTAGAAATAATTAATCCTAAAGATAAACCTGAAGTAATTGAAAAGAAGTATTTTTCTATGATGTGTAAATTAAATGAAGTACCTGAAAATTTAGATGATGTGTTCAAGTGTAAAAATAAATCTGAGTGGTTAAAAGCAATAGATAAAGAATTAAAATCCTTAAAAGATAGTGATACTTGGGATTATGTTAAAAGACCTAAATATACTAAAACAATTGATTCTAGGTGGATATTTGTTAGAAAAGTTGAAGGAAATGGAAATATTCTTTTTAAAGCGCTCTTAGTAAGTCGTGGCTATAAAGATAAAAATGTATATGATTATTCTGAAATATATGCTCCAACTTTAGGTATTGCTGAAGTCAGAGCTATATTAGCCATTGCAAATAAATTAAAGTGGGATGTTATACAAACTGATGTAGATGTAGCATTCCTTAATGGTGAACTTGAGAAAGATATTTACATGGAAATTCCTGATGGTGTTAATAAATCCGATGAGTTCAAACGTACACATGTATGTAAATTAAAGAAATCTTTGTATGGTCTTCGGGTTAGTCCCAAACGCTGGTATGTTTGTTTCAAAAAGGCTATGTCCAACATGAGATTTATCGTCCATGAAGGTCAAACTAACATTTATTATTGGGAAAGAAATTCTACCTTTGTGATAATTGTTGCGTATGTCGATGATATTCTTATTACCGGAAATAATAAAGATAAAATTTTAGAAACTCAACGTCGTTTAAATAAAGAATTTAAACTTAAAATCATGGGTGAACCTAAAAAGTATTTAGGAATTGAAATTAATCGTAATAAAAATCAAAGAAAAATGTGTTTGTCACAAAAGCGTTTCATCGAGTCTATATTGTCTAAGTATGGCTTGAAAGACTGTAAAGAGTGCGATACTCCTATGGTCACTAATCAAGCGGATCAAAAAGCTAAGTATGAACATAAAATTGAAACAACGTTGAACTTAAAACATCATATTCCATATTGAGAAGTAGTTGGTGCTCTTCTCTATTTAACTATGTGTACTCGACCTGATATTTCTTTCTGTGTGAATACATTAACTCGTAAATGTAGTAATTATGACATTTACGATTGGATTAAAGTTGAACGTGTGTTGAAATACTTAAAAAGAACTAAAGACCTTGGAATATACTTCGAAGGTAATGGTCATAATTTCATTAGTTACAGTGATGCTTCTTTAGGCATGATTAATCCAGATGATTTGTCCACATCGGGCTATTTAATTCAAATATTTGGTGATTCAATAGCTTGGGGTACCAAATGACAGAAATGTGTTGCTACCTCATCTATGGAAGCCGAATATATTGCGTTAAATCAAGCTAGTAAAGACGTAATATGTTTGTCAAATTTGTGTTCAAAAATATTAAAACAAAAGGTTAGTCCTATAATTTTTGAAGATAATCAAGCTACTGTTGAAGCTGTAAAATCTGGTCAGTCCAAAGCATTACGACACTTAGTGAAATTAAAATATAAGTATGTAAAGTATATTCTCAAAAATTAGTCGATATAAAATGGATTCCTACAAAGGAACAATTGGCTGATATATTTACGAAAGTTCTTCCTCGACCATTATTCGAAACCTTCCGTAACGTAATTATGAATATTACTAATTGAATTATTCGATGTGTTCTTATTTAATAGCATTCCGAATATCTAATAATCGTATGTCGTTAAGACGTGGTGAATAAAAGCTCAAGAAATACGGTTAGTTCCACTTCGCTGAAAAAGTTCCTGTTAGTCAACATTATAATTTAACTGCTGTAAAATTGATGTGTTCAATAATACCTAATAATGTCGTGATATGTACATATATATGTTGGTTGTGAATAAAATTAATGTCGTTTATTATTATTACAACAACTAATTACTTCTTAGTGACGATTCTTCAATCAAATAATTCAAGAAATATTCAACTGTGTGTTAGGTATGTAATTACCTTCAATAATTTTCTCTCAGTGACAACTTTCTCTACGTGAATACAAAGTTAATTCGCTAGCCTACGAAATTCAATGATGGCAGAATAATCAAGAAGATGTCGACTACGATGAGTACCAGGAGGGAGTGTTATAATTACAGCTATATATGCTGGTCTTATCTCGTACTATAATATTTTTATGTGACCTCACGTAATCATGTAAACTCTGTATGTCAGGAACTCACGTTAAGATGAGTTCACTTCTGTTCTGTACCTCGTATGGTGAACATACAAAATATATTCTTCTCGTGTTTAATTACTGTTTTATTGAATCCTCCAATATTTTCTAACGTCATTCTTATCACAAATTGTTGGGATACGATTCCCTCACTACCTCACAAACACAGGACATCACATTGACCAACACTGTATGTAACATACTCTTACATTTATTCGTTTTACATGTGGCAACACTGATTGCCAACATAATATTCTTTCCGCCACTGCTCGACGGAGAATGTTCTCTGTTCGTCAGTCGTTGTACTAACGTCGTCAATAAACATTTTTCAAAATGGAAGTCCATACTTATCTTTTTTGTGTAAAGTAATTAATCCTCACCTCAATATGTTAGCAGAGCTGCGGGCAACAGAAATAAGTGCGGTAAATTGAAATGTGATAATTGTGTATTTTATTAATATTTGAAAGTTCGTGTTTCATGCAAAGTGAAAGGCTTAGTGCCGAGTGATACCTCCATGCAAAGTGGTAGGAAAAATTAAAATTCGTAAAGAAAAAGTTCAATTCAGTGATTAAAGTAACTATCCTGAAAAAGTGAAATGTTCAATTAAAGTAAAGTAACAAATTAAAAGTGAAATAAAAGTGAAATTAATGAAAACAATGGTAAAATCTTGGGCGCCTGTGAAAATGTCAAAGTCAAAAGTCTGGAGAAAACAAATCAGATACGAAAGGATTCTATGGTTCGGTAGACCAGCGCATACAGTCAAAAATGGTTGGCAATTGTTCATGCTGTGTTCCAGGGACTGAAACAGCGAAAGAAGAGCGAAAATTCAAAGGTTGCAGAGTGAAAATCATCGCAGATTGGTGTCATTTGGGTGAGGTAGCAGAAAGAAAACTTCGAAAAATACGAAAAAAGAAACGAAAAATTAAAGATAAGTAAAAAGCCTAAGTTAATTTATATATATTTCGTGTGATTTTGCCCAAAATTAACCTGAAAAATTTAAATTACAGTAAAATAATATTATATTTCAATATATTTCAGGAAAATTCTCAACCAGATATTAAGCAAAGTTGAGACTTTAAAGGTGGTATCGATAGCCTTCAAATTTTATCTTGCTGGTTGAGAATTGAAAGAAAGAGGAAATCTTTGTTGGATGAGAATTATCGAATCCAACAATAGAAAACTCATTTTCGAACATTGACACAAGTGACAGACTTTTTCCTGTTCACATCGAATAAAAGATTGATTCAATTAATGTAGATTGATAAATTGTTTCCTTTTCAGTAATCATCTCTCTGAACTTTGATATGTTTGATAGAATCATCGATGCTCTGAAATAAGTTTTGGGACTTTAATTAATTTGACATTGGAAATTTTTGACGAAAATAAAATCACAGTAATTTGACCGCTCAAGAAGCAGTAACAACGGCGGAGAGATCAACTCATCGTCGGCAGTATATTTTGTAAGAATTAATTTAGAATATTGACTAGTTAATGAAAATCATAATATAATATTTTTTAATTTGCATTCCCAATCGAGCGGTTGACACCGTGTTGTGCATTATCGTGCGGTTGAGACTGTGTTACCCCTTAGATTTAAGTTCTCATGTTTCTGAGGTAGGACATAAACTCCCTAATACCCGAAATATAATAATAAAATGATGAGATTCGATACGAAAAAGGTATTTGATGGGAGGAATTATGATGCCTGGAGGACCACGATGGTGTCAACACTCTATGCAGAGGGACTGTACCCAGTAATGCATGATGTTGAAACCGAAGTGCTGTTTTTGGGATTGAAAATAAATAATTTTTTAAACCCTGAGTCTGGTAATGCCAGTTCGGCTAATAGGATGGCATATTTTTGTAACCAAGAAAAAGGAAAGGCTTTAATTTATCAGGGATTAAACAACGAGCTAATATAAAGAGTAAAAGACTTAAAAACGATAAATCAGATTCTGAAAGTTTTAGATGAAAGGTACAAAAGCTGCATGCAAGTTACATATATTAATGCGAAGCAGGCCTTTCAGAGGTTAAAATTTAATAGTAAAGGTAACATGAGAAGCTATTTAGATGTGTTTTCTCGAGCAGCCCAGAAAATAAGGGACTGTGGAGAAAGCTTAGACAAACAGGAGGAGATAGAACAACTCCTTATATCTTTGAACATGGACTATGACATGACAAGGCTGGAATTTAATACATTAAGCCAAGATCAAAAAACGATCGAGACTCTTCATGCCATGTTGATCTAAAGATCAGATAGACTATACGACGAGAAAAAGTCTAGGAACGTTAATAATAATAAATTTCGTAATTTTAATAATAATAATAGAAATCAAAGATTCCAATACGGTGGGAATTATAATAGATATAATTACACAAATAGGAATCAAAATCATAACCAAAATATAGATCAGGGGAAAATGACATACAATAATAATCAAAAGTCAGAAATGCCTCAAAATAGTAATAATAGTTATGAAAATAGAAAATACAATAATAGTCAAAATTAAAATAATTTGCCAAATCCGAATAACTTAGTATGTTTCAAGTGCCATGGCAAAGGGCACATAGCTAAGGTATGTCCGTCAAATAAAGAGGGTATAAACCCCCAAGACAAATTAGATGGTCCTGCACAAAATACGAGATACGGACGAAATAATCAAAATAATAATAATAAAAACAAAAAAGAACATGATGTGCAATGGTCAATGATGATCAGGTATAAGGACCAAGAACCAAATAATAACACAAATAATAAATTGATAAACCTTATAACATCTAAAAATACGAAACAGGAGTCAGATTCTGATTATGTTCCTCTTACTAAGAGAATAATGTTAGATGGTGGAGCTGTGGCCCACGTCATCTCTGATTTGTCAAAATTGTCTAACCCTATAATGCTTGAAAAGCCTATCGAGTTAGAATGTGCCATCCAAGACACTTTACTCATTGTCACTCATATTGGAACAATGTTTATCAGGGTGGAAAATTCAGAGAGAAACCAGACGGTTATAAGATTAAAGAACGTACACTAGGTACCATCCCTAAACGTGGATCTTATGTCAGGGATTAAAATAACGGAGAATAGGGCGCTGGGGATAGACCAAAATTTTTCGGCAGTGCATATATACGTCCGCAGGATGGACAAAGTGATTTTTTCAGCCACAAAAATCAGGGGGGTGTACATGGTAAAGTACAAAATTGTACCGGAATCAATGGTCAATATTATAGATAGGGAAGACGATTTAAATAAGATATGTCCTTATAATAATGAATCGAATAAATTGGCATGCATGCCTAACATAAATTCCCAGGATGAGTGGATGGAATACGAAATAGAAGAGGAAATTGTTGTGGAAAGTCAGGAGGAAACGGAAGAGGACAGAGAGAATATTAATGATGATACACAAGAAAAAGCAAATAATAATAACTTAGATGATAATAATATAACAAACACTAACGACGAACATAATAATAACAATACACAAAACAACAAAATGAATGAAGATAGTGGTGAAAGGAATGAGGATGTAGGCACAAATGATGATAATATAATAAATAATAATAATATAACAAACAATAAACAAGGAATAAGTGAGAATATAGAGAAAACAAAAATAGATAAAAAAATGATATGGTATAGGAGATTGGGACACCTGTCAGGGAAGAATTTAAAATTCTTGACAAAGGTCTCAAGAGGTATTCCAAACGGAATTACATTTTGTGATGACGAATTCAGCCTGTGTGAGACATGTGTGAAAGCAAACTCCAGGAGACTGGGACACAATGGAACTCGCAGCAAGCCAGAAAGAAAACTTGAACTCGTTTCATCGGACACAATGGGCCCCTTCCCACCAGGAATATATGGTGAAAAGTACGTTTTGACATTCGTGGATCATGCCACAAAATATACTTTTATCTCCACTATTGAGAAAAAGTCAATGGTGTTTGAAGAATTCAAAAAATTATATATGAAATTAAAATCGAAATTTCCAGACTGTCCCATAGCCACTTTAAGGTGTGACAATGCTAGAGAGTATCTGGATTCAAACATGAAAACATTTTGTGAGGAAAATGGCGTGAACCTTGAGCCTGTCGTTCCGTATTCACCAGAGTTGAATGCGATGGCCAAAAGGCAGAATCAAACGATCATGGCGAGGACAAGTGCCATGCTGTTCGACTCAAATCTGGATTTCAGTTTTTGGTCTTTAGCTGTCTTGACGGCTGTTTATGTTATAAACAGAAGCCCAACTAGGGCCAACAAAGATTATAGGACACCGTACGAAATGTTTTACGGTACTAAACCAGATCTATCTAATATGAGAGTTTTTGGATCTCTCGTGTTTAGACACATTCCCATAGAAGTCCGTCAGCAGCAGGCCACAAAAAATAAAAGAAATAAAACCAATGTCGAACACCCGAAACTAACGCAAAGATCAGATAAGGGGATATTTGTGGGTTACACAAATAGTGGGTACTGTATAAGGGACCCATTAATCGACAAATCGCATGTCACTTGCGACGTCAGATTCGATGAAGCGAGGAATATTACACAAATAGATAATAAATATAATAATAATGAAATAATACAGGAAAATAATAATATAATAGAAACCCCTGTAATATTAAACTTATTCAAATCTAGATATAAAAACTATATTGAGGACCACATCCCTCAAAAATGGGAGGATGTCGAAAACAATCCTTTTAAGGAAGAGTGGCAACAAGCCATTAATGACGAGCTGAAGTCACTATCTGATATGGGTGTGTGGGAAGTTGTCCCAAGAGAGAGAAATGTGAGATTAGTGGACACAAAGTGGTGTTTCACCACAAAACCCAACAACCAAGGCATTCACATACCAAAAGCAGGTTCGTTGCAAGGGGGTTTAAAGATCTCACTCACTATTCTCTAACAGAAACATATGCCCCGGTGATCCAATATTGGTTAATAAGGTGGATATTGTCCATTACAAATAAATATAATCTAAATATAACACAGTTTGATATAAAGACTGCGTTTCTTAATTCACAAATAAAATATCCTATATATATATCAAACCCTAGGGGATGCCAACTAGGAGAGAATAATTGCCTAAGATTAATAAAGTTATATATGGACTGAAAACGTCTTCCAAAACTTGGTACGATCTATTGAATTCAACAATAATTCAAGCTGGATTCACCCAATCAAAAATAGATAGGTGTCTATATATAAAACAAGATAATAGTGGTGCAATGGCATTTTTAATAGTCTATGTGGATGACATGTTGTTGGCTAGTAACCACAACGAGTGGACACAAGACTTAATAAATACCTTTAATAATAATTTCACACTAAAAATAGAAAATAATACAACCTTTTTTTGTAGGATTCGAGATAGATAGGGATATTTCTAAGAAACAAATCATATTAACATAAAATAGATATATTGATAAAATCCTCCGGAAATTTGGAATGACAGAATGTAACCCATCTTCCACACCTATGGAGACAGGATTAAAAATAAATAGGCCAAAAAATGGGTTGGATGATACCGAATATAAGGCTATGATTGGGAATTTACTATATGTGGCAAGACTAACCCGCCCAGATATTGCCTTCGCCGTCAATTATTTGTCACGTTTTCAGGCATCCTCCAATAGTGAAGTAAAAAATTATGTTCGTCGTATCATTAGATACCTTAAAACCACAAGGGACTTCTCTATGGTCTTCCACTCTGACCAAACACAAATTAAAGCTTTTGTCGATGCGTCGTATACACCCGACGTAGACGATTCACCCATTGATATAAATAATCTGGAGAAAGGGTGCTCCACAACTGGTTACATGATATTCGTTAACGGAGACTTTTTAAATTGGGCCGTTCATCGGCAGAACTCGGTTGCAACCTCGTCGACTGCAGCCAAATTAATTGCATTGAATGATGCACTAGACGATATATATGTGATCTGGAGACTAACTGAGAGCGTTTTCTCTGTAACCGACCCAGTGCAAGTCTATGAGGACAATATATATGCGTCCCAAATTGCATCTGGGGGAGGCCAGAAACGCTCCAGGTCTTTAGCGATCAAATGTTACGCAGTATTGGAAGCTTTCCAAAACAAACTCATAAGTTTTAACGATATTAGGTTGCCGGATCCAGTTGCCGACATACTTACTAAGGCACTTGATGGGAAAACCTTTCAAAATATTGTTACGAGAATACTCCGGACAAGTCAACTTTTCGGCCAATAGTCTTAATTGACATAACCCTCAAAATTTTTTTTGATATTTCGTTTTGGACTGCGGATGGGCGTCGGTCTTTTAGCGCCCATCGTAAACCGAGCAGTCCATATGTCGTTTCACACTTCACATCACAATGTTCAATAGGTTCCCCGTCGCTGCTCTACCTCTCTTATTGGTATCAGCATTCCCTAACATACACAATTGATTCCCACAATAGCATATTTACATTGAAACCCCACACAATTAATTATAAGGACATATACATATACATATATAATAATATAATTTCTAGACAGCTGACGATGAGGAGATATTGATCTCTCCGACCTGCCATTTTATTTATTTTTTTTTTTTTGAAACTAAAATCACACAATACTTATAAGACGTGACACAATAACAGAGGCTTAAATGTATATCTCATGTTAGTAATTACACAATATATTTAAGATAAAACACATACTTCCACAAACATTAATTGTATATTATAATACTAGTCAACGACATATTTTATTTTTTGTTTTACCATTTTATATATATATATAGCAATTGTATATGACACTTATATGTAATAATTTTGACTGCTTTTGCTTATTTTAATATTTTTATTGTTTATATGTTTTTTTTCTCTCAATAATACATACAATGTGTGACAAATTTTTTACTTATATGTTCGTTTGTCCGTTTTGAATCACAGGGGGGTGTTGGGATACAATTCCCTCACTACCTCACGAACACGGGACATCACATTGACCAACACTGTATGTAACATACTCTTACATTTATTTGTTTTACATGTGGCGACACTGATCGCCGACATAATATTCTTCCCGCCACTGCTCGACGGAGAATGTTCTCCGTTCGTCAGTCGTTGTACTAACGTCGTAAATAAACATATTTCAAAATGGAAGTCCGTACTTATCTTTTCTGTGTAAAGTAATTAATCCTCACCTCAATACAAATAGCAGTCCATGTTAATTTTGTATAGTCAAATAGAGTTGTGCGTTTTAGTTCATTTGGGGGATTTAGTGCAACAGGTCTCGGTCTTTTGAATGAACTAGTTCAAAATGAACGAAATGAGCTGCATGAATCAAACCTTTGAGTATGTATTATTTCATATGGAGAGCAATTCGTATACATTTTCTATACGTAGTTACTTTCAGACATAAAAAGCGCTTTCATTCCCCAAAAATGCTTACTATTTCGTTTCGTTTTTTGTTGATTGATAAGAAATTCCACTCATCCAGTGATTAACAACAATGCTGTGACGTATAAGAGTGAACTAGCTTATAGGTCTATACAATATACCTAACTTTGATTTGATAATATCTTTTAGTTCAAAATGAACTAGTTCATCCTCATCTTTCGGTCTCGTTCATTTAGGTCTTTCAAAAGATTAGTTCAAATGAATTAGTTCTCGGTCAACCGACACATCTCTATAGCCAAAGATTGTATTACTCTTTCTGTTTGTTGTTCGACATCATGTGCAGAAGACATTACACATTAAAAGTATTTCTAATTTTGTTTCTTATTTTTCATTTGCGGTATAACTGATGAATAATTAGTTTTTCAAGTAGTGTAGACCAAGTGTGCAAGTAGATTCTATGTACGATAGTATCACACTTGTAAAAAAAAAAAATATTGAAATTATCGATAACTTTTGTCACATTTATTACTAAATATCAACGAGTGACTTTGACAAGATTTATCAATAGTTATCGATAACTATCGATGTAATTGTAACGAATATAGACGAACATTTTTTTAAATGTCCGCCTATATTTTTACACAGACGAATTTATTCGTTTTATTTTTTATTTTCTCACACTTTTATTACTCTTCTTCTTCTTAGTACAAACCTAACAGGAAATGGCATCGTCTGAATTCGATGAAAATAGTCTCTTTTACAAAAAAACAATTATGGCTGACCTCAGCTAATGTCACACACGTGTGACTTAATTGAAATATCTATCTAATACTGGAAAACGTCAATTCTCCTTCTTTTTGGTAACAACCAATCGTAATAAACTAATCCCACTATTTCTTACCATTTCTTCTTTTTACTAGGTAAAAATTAAATTATAAAAACTCTAACTCTGAAGAACAAATTGTTCGGTTCTTCAATTTTGTTCAATTCTACTATCTTAGTCAACTCATTATTTTAACTTGTCAAATTCTATTATTTCTGTGTTGTAAATGAAAAATATTATATTTTATAAAAAGATTTACGTTGAAAATTAATTGAAGTCTAAATCTCTCAACAAAGTTAAGGTCCACTATAGTGAAGTGGATACCTAGAACATTCAAGTTTAAATCGTAAAGTCTATTTTATTTAATTATAAATATTTATTTGTGGTCTTCCTCAAATAAATATTTCGTAAAGTGTCAACGTCAAAAATAGGGAACAAATTCTGAACCAACACCTATTTTCTGGCGTTACAGTAATTCCCATCTCTACAATTTTCGCATTGCCACATTTATCCCATTTTTACAGCATAAATACATGAAAAACTGAAAGCATACCACTACACGTATATTTATTGCATAATTCTTTTATCAACATTATGGCATTCCCCTGTCAATGTGAGGCATAGATCTTTTAAAATTAGATCGACAGATCGATGAATTGAAAGATGGCGATCTTAGATCATTAGATCATTTTAAAAAATTGATCAAATTTTGAGATCTAGATCGCCATTATTAAGATATTTTAGATCTACGGATCTTCAAATTAGATCGTTTGTAATAATTTAAGTCAAATACTCAAATCAGATAATAATAAAAATAAATTAATAAATGATTCGTACTTAGTCTTATTGTTCTATTTTTATTTTTCTCCTTTTTTCTTCTCGTATCGTATATTTGTAACAGATTAGTCTTAACGTATGTGGTTTGCTTTTTGCGTAGATGGTGAGATCTTTTAGGCAAATGCGAGGGGGTTGGTCCGTGGTATACCACTTTTGGGGGTGATGATAGCAGGGGGCAAAGTAGTCGCCCCAACCCCTGGAGGACACCTTACCATTGTCAACATACAAGGTGGTATACCTTGGCCAAAGCTCTCCAAATCGTCCGAAAGATCCCTCCACCACTACTGTGTTTTTCGCATCTATAATTGCTGTTTCATGGTGAGAAATGTAAAAAAATAAATTAATAATGCTTTTCATCGGAAATATTTTATGAGAGAAGTGGCAGACTCTTTTAAAGGCGGACATAAAGCAGCCGATGTACAGGCGCATGAAACAAAGACTGGCAACGCCCCGAAAATAATGAAAGGTGATACCCACTCGCGCTAGCCAGTGGATCAAAGATCGATTTTCAGTACCTATTACGTATCGTTCGATATCGACTGTACATTTATGAGACGTAAATAAATGGCGATGTGGCGTGAGCCGCAGACGATACTTACACAAATTTGTTTTCTCAATTTTTTCAAAAATTAAAGCGAACTACGAAAAAAATTTGGATTAGATTAGCCAAATTCTGTATTACATAGAAAAAAAAAAAAAAAAAAAAATACAAACACTTTTTTGACGAATATTTATACAAATAAACTTCGATCTCCAAGGACGCGAGTATATATAGCAGTCTTCAAATACTTGTTTGTACCTCTCTTTGAAGAACATTTGGCTTTTCATTAGACAAATCAAATTAAATAGGAGACTCTTAAGGAATAAAATGAGACCGAGAACGTTAATTTTGGGCCCTCGGAAACCGAGATAATAAAAAAGAAGAGAAAATTGTATTAATTTTAATTTTTGAGCCTTTTCATTGGTTGGTTGTATCGTTGTTCACATAGTCGAACTATTTTTCTTACGCTCAAAAGTAAAATCCCCCATTGTAAATGTAGATTATCTACGTGTACAACTTTGGATTCATAATATTACGTATAACACGTTGATCGATACAATTAAATATAATTTTATTTACATACGAGGGTACGATAACACACACGCGTAACTATATATTTACATAAAATATTTTTTTTTATTTTTTTCAAATTTAAAGGAGAGAAAAACATTTTTTATAAAATCAAAGTAATGTATGGACAAGTCGTAATTATCGTAGGTACATGGCATTCTAAAATAAGCGATACAGTTTTCACAGTAATAACTGCAACGAAGTTACAAATAACTATACGAACGTCGGTAATGTAACTGGGTATACAAAAAACGCGGACAAAGGTGCAAAATGTGAGAAAGGAAATTACGGGTAAATTACGAAACATTCTAGGAGAGAGTACGAGACGTGAACAGACTGGTAGGTAGGTAAGGTAAGGTAAGGTAAGGTAAGGTAAGGTAAGGTAAGGTACCTGCTGTACCCGCGCAGCGACGACAATCATCGGATAGAAGTAAAAAAATTATAGCGGTAATTTTACGTGACGATCAACCACGTGGGTACATTCGAGGTTTCAACACGAGGCGTTTAGAAATCACTTTTTTTAAAACTAATTTTGACAAAATACACAGTAGAGGTAGGTACCTAAGTACGTGTCTCCAACTTCGGCGGCTGCCAATCGCTAGTAAAACGTTAAGTACGCGTTCTCCAGTCGCACAGATTTTGATTTCAGGCGCTGTCTACGCCGGCGAAAACCTAAGAATACAAAATATTAACGAAGAAGATTACCACCAACGATGAGTTAGGTGCGACTGCGACTGCGACTGCGA
The DNA here is from genome assembly GCA_011428145.1 of Ericerus pela. Lineage (NCBI taxonomy): Eukaryota > Metazoa > Arthropoda > Insecta > Hemiptera > Coccidae > Ericerus > Ericerus pela. The sequence goes on along the minus strand of WOFM01000271.1, from coordinate 170,382 downwards.
CTGCGACTGCGACTGCGACTGCGACTGCGTATCTTCGGCAGGTAGATCAAAGTACACGTAGGTATACTTTCGTCTATTTCCTACGTCGATAGTCGGTTCTGAAAGAGAAAGTACCCGATTATTTTCAAAGGTGGAGAGAGGCGCCCTCGAATAAAACTTTTGCCCAACTTAAAAATCAAATACCGTTGGGCAAAATAACGGAATTTACGCGAACGAGCGTCCGCTAACTCGGTTTCTACACAAATTATTAGCGTCAACAGTCGATATCGCCGTTTCCCTCCTCTCCTCCCCAATTACCCACCAACTGCGTGCGTATTGTCATTCGTAGGCGTCAAAATTACCTCCTTTTTTGGAACCGAACACCGGTTCGTAGAAAAATAAGGAATCGAAAGAAATTTTCCAACTTTTTTTTTTTCTTTTCTACGAGACCAACAACAGACCAACAACGTTTCGTTTCTCAACACTCTTTTGCCTATAATTTGTGGTCACTGTAGTGGAGGAGTTTATAGTTAATGTTGGTTTTACGTCGCAAGGACGAATAAATATATCTCGTTGTCACACGCCTTAGCTCTCGCCTTGTTGTTAGACAACTGTTAGCGTCGCCCAGTGTTGCCAGATTTCGAGAGTGTGATAGCCGTACACAAACCTTTGAAAGGCCGTATATGACTATCCAGAGCCGTACATCTTACAGGGTTGACTTTTTCTTAACTTTTTTTTAAGATAAGATGAGGTATGACATGACTTTGGATTTGGTTTTGACATTTTCTCCCTAATTGACATGTTTCCCTTTCATTCGGTATCTTAATGAAAAAAAATCAGATCGCAGCCTTGATGAAAAAAAAAAAAACATCGAATACAATTGTGAGAGAACCCGTAATCATAAAGAGCTGAAATTTTACTGAGTTATTGACGGATGTTAGCTGAAAATTTTTTGAAAATTTGGCTAAATTCATACGTTTTATTCTTGAAATATCGTCGAAGTTCCCCAGTTAAACGTAGATTGAATTGATATTATTTGAATCACATAATTCAAACAAAATTTGAGCGATATATTGAGAATAAAATGTACAAATTCAACCAAATCTTCACAAAATCTTCAGCTAACATACTTACGTGATTCCAAAAAATTTCAGCTTTCTACAATCAATGGTTCTCCCACAATTGCGTGCGATAACTGTGATTATATGGAATGGAAGGAATAAGTTTGAAATTTTTCATAATAGAATAAACTCTGCTCCGATCTCCATTCAAGTGATAGTATGAATAATATTTACTTTGAAAGTTCTATTAGCAAAACATTTAAAAACAGTAAATAAAATACTTAAAAATTAAATTACAAAGAAATTAATAAAATCATTAAAATCTAGAAAAACTGCAGCTATCATGACAACAAGCCAAGTTCATACTTCTCAGAAATTTCTATGTTCCCATCATTAATGAATTAATAATTTTCATCAGCTGTTTAGAGAGCCATAGAACTATGAGGCCACAACTTTTTCTTATTCTCCCTTAAAACAGTTTTTTTTCCTATTAAGGTTCAAAAGCCGCACATTTTGCTGTACGGCCCAACCTTTGGCCGTACAGCCGTTTCACATTAAAATAGCCGTGTATTTACGGCTGAAGCCGTACATATGGCAACACTGGCGTCGCCTCAGCCCAGTATCTATAGTCATGTCGAGTCCTCTGCGCATCGCTAGTGCGCACAGGACTCGTGGCCGTAGCCATGACAGTCACAGGTTCATCGACCAGCTGTGCAGCGCGGCCACCCTGTGGACTCGTCCGCAGTACGATATGTCCGGTTCAAATACTCGCAGATTCCACTTTTTAATTACGGCAATTCGGATTTAAAACTAATCCGGCGTTGAGACCTAGGGTCGGGGAGGGGGGGGGGGGCGCGCGCGCGTGGGTTTGTTTCTTATCTCACGACTTTGGAAAACTTTTGGCAGTGTTAGTTGAAACGCACGCACTTATCCGCACTTATCCGACAGTCTTGAAATTTAGTTCGCTTATTTCGATGCTGAAAAGGAGGAAGGCTATTGTTTTAGGTTCGGGTCGGCCACACGGTACGATTCACCACATCCCATTGAGTTGCATTTTTCGGGCTCAAATGGTAAGAAAATGACCAATTCTCGAGCAATAGTCACGAAATGCGATGCAGACATCGAACGTATTATATTCCAACATTCTTCAAAATTTGGTTTCAATCGGCGTGTCACTCTTGAGGCGTACAGACGTGGAAGTGATTCGAAAAGACGTTCAATTCTTTCCAAGAAACAAGCTGCGCGAAAAGCAGCTCCACTCTTATCTGACTTCCTACGCGATCGTATTTTAATAGCTTGCGCACATTTTTTATGACCTCGCAAAATACAATTGGTCGTGAATTTCTTCGCACTTCGTTAAATGTAGTTATTACCCGCCATTCTGGCAAAATATACTTTCGATATTTAATTTTTAACGAAATGGGCCGAGTATTAGGACCCGAGGGTGGGAGTGGGTACGTTTTTCGTTTCATGGTTTTCTTTTTTGAAAATTCATTTTCTTTTCTAGCCCCCTTTTGCGCCGAGTCCACCATTTCCAGGCGTATATCTGATCGGATGGTTTCGAAATTTGAAACATAACTACTCGACTGTGTATTCGAATTTACTCGAGGAAGAGTTCGTCCGGTAGCTCAGTTTATACGCATTTCGCGTTGAACAGCGTACATGGTAGCAATTTTCAATCGATACCTACCCCTCAAATTTGGTATACGTACGTGCTTTAGTGCTTTAGGTTACAAGGACAGTACCTCCCAATTTTGGTGCCGATAAAAGCCTTACGACGCGTCTCGTAGCAGCGATTTCGTAGCAGTTTTGGCAGGTTAATGGCTCTAAAAGGAGTCATCTACGAGCTATAGTCGCAAAATTTGGTACAGGAATTGATTTGAAGTATATACGGCAGCCTTCCAACTTTGATTCCTATTGGCAACGTGGTTCATTCCGTGGGGCTGTTGGAGGCGCTAATTTTTCATAATGAAAGTTAATGCAATTCTCTTTCAACAGTCGTGAAATTTGATACAAACAGTACCTCCCATACACCGACCAAACCTACCAATTTTTATTTTGATTGGTCAATTTGTTCCCAACTCGTTAGCTATTCGGCGTGATTTTCCCTTTTCTACCCTTCCGATAATACTTAGTGGGAAAAAATTAATATTCTACCCTTCATCGAGAAAAACGGCTCGTTTTAACCTAAAAGCAACCCGATCTCGTAAAAAGGTCGACTGGCACCCACTCGCCAGCCACTGGCGTAAGTTAAATCTGAACACACGGACACTAAAATCTTGGCTAGACAACTGCACTGCACTGCACTGCACTGCACTGCACTGCACTGCACTGCACTATTCTTCGTTTTGCAACGTGCGATATTTTTTTTTCTCTCATATATATATTTTTTTTTAAATATAAAATTCACAATTCTCGTCGCTGCAGGACAGAAAACCATCGAATTACTTCGTAAAATTGTGCCCCTTAGAACTTTAAATAATTTTTAATTTCGCAAAATAATAATGATTTTTGAGAAAAAAAACACGATACCTATACTTAATCGGTAGGATTTTATCGCACGCATCGTATTTGCGGGCGGATAGGCTAATTGGTAATTTTTTTAAATACGTGTACAAACGTTTAATATATTACGCTATCGGAAGAATATTTTGGTGATATAGTTGATTTTTGAACGAAGAAGAAAATTTACTTTTTCTAGCGAAGCTCGCTGCGCAAGTTTTTTTTACTTTGTTTAAAATTTTGATTTTGGACAGCGACACACTCCTCCCTAGTCCCTCATATTCGTATGAGAGGTTAGAGGTTAGAGGTTAGAGGTTAGGTTTTATAGGTGTGGGATAAGGAATGGTTTTTTTGTTTTTCATTTCTACGCTTTCATCTATTGCGCTTAGAAGAGAACGACGAGCTTGTGAATTATATACTAGAGGCACACTTTCAGCCATTAAACCCTTGAAATGCGTAGGAAATAAGCTGTTTTACACAAATTTTTGATTCCAGTTCGGTTACTCGAAGAGATAGCAAACTTTTTCGACATAAATTAAATGAGAAACACGACCGTCTACGCCGGAGCCATTCGAAGTCGAGAAAATTAAAAGAAGATGAGAGCGTACTTATATCGAATTGGTATGATTTAACGTTATCGTTAAACTTTTCTCCGAAGACAACTAACGATAAGACCCAAAAAACCGATGGAACAAAAACTCGTAACTCCACCATATATTGACGGTAACTACGTTTCCCACTTCGTCTACGTTATTAACGTTCTCATTATTGCATCATCCTGGCGTCTGTGCCCTGTGGAAGCTGAATTACAATTACGACGAACCGACGATTACCGATCGATGTTTTATATTTGTGGGTTCACCTCTAAAACCCACAGGCGATTGGATGCGGACTTGTGTGTTCAGATATTACCAATTTGGTAAGGCAGCCAACCTTTTACACTATCCTGAACCGGCGACTAGCGAAAGACATCGCCGGTGTATAAGTTAGGCTAAACACGTACGTCATCCGCGAGTATCGAGAGATAGGCGCGCGTTTCGTGTTTAGCCTAGACCGCGGCACGTGCGTTTTCGTATGCACGTCCGCGCTAGGCTACGTTCGTAACACGTCGGCTAAACAGAGAACGAATTTCGTCTGTTTAGCCTAAGTGCTACGAGCGCCTAATTTGTTTTACGTCCGTAGACTTTATTATGCGGACTTGGTGATGGACCAAGTCCGCGGTCTGTCGACTGGGGCCGAGCCCCGAAAGAAGGGAGGACATGGTCCCCACAATATTTTTATATTTTTATATTTTTATACTCGTCATTAATTAACGAATTAGTTTCGTTCATTCTCAAAATACCTCATTCAAGGTTTTGTTTGCTTTCTTCGTCGGAGTTTTATTTCGTCGGACTTCGCCGATAATAATTACCGTCAACATATTCTATCGCGGTGGAGGCGCCGGGTATAAACTGCCTGCCTGCGGATTCACAACTCACCGGTAGTTAAAAATTAAAAAGTTTGTAATTACAAATGTTCTGTTCACGGTTGCGCGTGTTCCGGAGCACGCGGCAACTGATATTAAAATAAGTGAACAACAAATCGATGAAAACAAAATGAACAATCAACTACCCAAATTATTGGTTCGCAGTTAAGAGCGGACGTCTATAAACAAACAAAAAAATTTCATATAAAGTACCTAGCTACGGTGAAATATCCACAGCTCTAACGATCGAAGTGAAATTTAAAGAAAAATCGCCGATCTAATAAAACGAATAAAATAAATTCTGATGAAGCGGGTCACCACAGCCTGCGTTTGGCAATTTAATATGACGCAGAAACTAGAGGGCTGCTCGAGACAATCGCTCGATTACGGTCGTTTTCAAATTCCAATCTTTCCAATAATGACGTGAATTTGTATAAAATTAATGGCGTAAAATTAATACTATCCAAAGTTTTGTTTCGGATGAAAACCACCGATGTTAATTTGTTTGGTTTACATACTAGCTTCAAAGCGCAATTAAAGTTTCATACTGGCTTTACAAGCAACAAGCAACAAGGAAAAATTAAATAACAAATAAACGAACGAATGAAATTAATTATTTATATACATCGACAAATGGTCTCGAGCTAACGTTTAAAAAGGGATCCCACTGGAGAGAGCTTAGTTGTTGGTTCAAAATTAAGCATATTATAGTCCAAATAATATCCAAAATAGCTGCACCATAAGTACTATCCTGCCAATCCACACCAAAATTAGTAACGTGTTAGAATACGTCATATTGAATATTTGTTCCGAGTTACATTTCTACCGATCCAAAATTCAAAATTAGGCATTATATAGCCGCCAAAATAAACACAAAAATATTGTTAGTGGAAGTACCATATGGTCAGTGTGCACTAAAATTTACAGAAAGTTATAATAGGACTATGATAAATATTTAATCCTAATTTCGTAGCTATTAGTGAGAAATTAAAAATTTTACAGCAAAAACAAAGGAAGTACCGTACAGCCGATGTGCAACAAAATCAATAGGTCAGGTCCTTGGCTTAGTACTATTTGTTTCAAATTTCGTGACTCTCGGACAAAAATTGCATAACCTCAATTGTGGTAACAAGAAATTGTCAAATATACCTACATATGAATTCAAGTTTTTGTTGCCAAAATTTTCCATAAGTTATGAACCAAAAAACATTCCCACCCCCACCGCCAGACTGTTCCACGACGACATCGAGACTAAAAAATTGATTTTCAATAGAAAACCTACTTAATAAATAAATCTCTCTCTGGGTTGTGGTGAAGGAGATGGAGACGAAAATGAAGAAGAAAAAAAACTAACGCAGCAGCAGCTCCGTTGGAAAAAGTAGGTTTTTGAATTGATTCGAATTACGTTCTTACCGACCTAAAGTTAGCCATTTTATGGCCAAAACAAAAATGAAACTCAATTTGATCGATCCGCACCAAAATTTATAGAAAGTTACCTATAATATATAATAATGAATATTTGTTTTCAATTTCGTAGCTATTAGTCAAAAATTGAAAATTTTACAGCTAAAACAAAAACGAAAATAGCCATACCGGAAGAATCATTGCTGATCCGCAACAAAATTTTCCCCGAATTACGAAACGAGAAATTTACCCACCCACAGGTAATTCCATGACACCGCGATTAATAAGTAGATTTTCGATAGAAAACCTACTTAAAAAATATTATGGGCTACCAAAAGTGAAACAGTTGTATGTGTGCGCATGGGCACATGCACAACCACACACCAACTCACACAGACACATTTTTCTTTTCTTTTTTTTCTCTCCTAAGCGCAAGAATTGCTTCGAGATTTGCATCGAGAATCGTGCCCACCGCCTCATATTTTAGTTTTTAACCCCCTAGCGAAATCAAAAATGTGTTCCACATTAAAAAACACAAACATTCATTCGGGTTGTCGGTACTGCATAAACAGGCAACACAGTGTGAACGGTGATGATGTAATCGTGTTACTCTTACTTGAAATGGACCATTGGGATTTGACACCCCTCTGCAGTGTGCTGTGTCATTTGATGATAAGAAGGCTTGAAAACAGAATAAACGCGTAATTTTAATATTTTTCTCCTTCGTTTCTTCGATGATTTTTCCATTTTATCCAGTTTTCGGGCTTCAAAAATTACCACCAGATGTCAGCCCATAGACATGACATGTATAAAGTACACCCAGCCCCTGAAAAATCGGTCATGTTGTCGGATTATACGTACCGCATATAACGCAATTATGAAAAATTCTAATCTCTCACCCAATGATATCTCTGGCCCTATTTGAGAAAGAAATTTGGGGTTGGCGTAGTTGCAAAACTGAGAACATTTACTTGAAATATACGGCGATAGTAATATTTTATCATCTTCTTCTTTTTTTCTTTTTTTTTCAAAATATTTTCTGAATTATTCCTCAGTCCGCAATCCGCATTTGAGATAAAGAGTTGTGGTTAGCAAGGTTGGAAAAGTGAGAAAATTTACTCAAATCTCACGTCAAATATGATATTTTATCGTCATTTACCTCAACTTTCCATCTCAAATGGGGCCTGGGAAATCATCGAGTAAAGACTAAGTTCCCCATCCAAAAAAAAAAATAATGAATGATACTGCAAATTGTCTATAAATTATGTTTTTTTATTCCATTATTCGAAAAAATCTAATTAAGATAAAATATTAATACGGACATAGATTTCTAGTGAATTCTCCAATCTTTCCAACCATGCCAACCGCAGCTTTCTACCTCAAATAGGGAGCTGAGAAATCATCGTTTCAACTTTCAGTGCAGTTCAATGTTAATGTTGTACCGATCTCCCCTATTACGATCTAATTTTAAGTGGCTGAGTAAGGCGATACACATCCGTGCCTTTTTCTTCAAGTTACACATCTAAGTATTCTCATACATGTACGTGTATGAGTCGGCCACTTTGACATCGAGTCCCAATACCCTACCGACTTCAAGAACAACATGATGTCATTGAGGTAGTTACAAAAATCAACGCATAGACGAATTAAAACTGAAAGTTTATAACTTTCTCGCCCACATAATTGTGAATTATTATTTTTTCTTTTTCACTTCGAAATATTCGATTCCACTATTCGAGGTTGTTTATGGCTTTGAAAAAAATTACCTTCTTTTTTCGAATGGACTGTATCCTGATTCACATTTGGCTAGTTTTGCAGCTACTGACAAGCTGTTTGGGGTAGTATTTTGTCAACAGTTAAGGTCAGTTTGCTGCTTCGAGCAATTTAAGTTAACTTTAGCTTGGCCAATAGTCTTCTAAAAATCTCATAGGAATCTCATATGACAATCCACTCGTTTCAAGTTGACGTTAAAAGGTTAAAACGGTTAGTAACTTTACAGCGAACAAAATAGTACCAAAGTTGCTGGTTAGTAGCATGAAAACTCGCCAAGTGTGAATCAAACTTGTAGAACAAAATTTTGTCGATGTGAAATAAAAAAAATTAGCGTATTAATCGAATAAAAATAAACATCAGCCTAAAATATTTAAATCATACATATTCGATACTTTATATTCTACTTTGAAAAAAAAAATTTTAAGCTTCTAAAGAATTTTTACAAAGTTATACGAGTTTCCAAAAATTGCACCACCCAGCAAAAGATGGCAATCGACATTTGGTTGGCGGTTGCAAGTTCCTCTTAAAATGTCGCACAAATATTGAAGAAGCGATTTAATGTATTTTCTTTAGGAATACATTCGGAAGGATTTTTCCATCAAAGATCAAATTCTTCTCTTTTAGTCACAAATGGACGAATCAGTCTCACCTCTCTACCTTATTCGGGCGAGCAGTTCTGATTTTCAGCGTGGAACACTTCTTCATTTTTTCACTACGTGGTAAAAACGATGGCGTGCAGGCATCTGGCGTATGGTGCCAACCTAGGCGCGAATTTAGGTGAGAATTTAGGTGAGAATTTAGGTGAGAATGAGAGAAGAAAGACGGAAGAAAAAAATGCGTCTGCGTTAGTAGGTGTGTGGTCGTGCGCATGCACGTGGCCTAAGAGAATCTTCTATCTTCAGATTTTATTACGTAATACTCTACTTGTTTCCAATACATCACTGGACATGTTTTTTTTAGGCGCTGAATTCGAGTTTGACGTTAATTTTATCATCAGACCTATTCTTCGACCTTCACTGGGCCCAAAAAGGGGAGAATTTATTATTTTCAGATTTTATTGGGTAATAATTACGCTATTAATTTTGGTGCTTATCGACTGGAGGGTACTTCTGGTAACACTATTTTTATTTTGGCGATGAAACGGCTAATTTTGGACCAATAGGAATGTAATTCAGAACAAATATTTATCGCGAACTATTCTTACGTGTCACTGATTTTGGTGCAGATCAGCTAAACAATATTTACAGCGTTGCTATTTTGGGTATTATTTTGGCTATAAAGTGCTTGATTTTGAACCAATAACTAAGAAATTTGCAAAAAATATAAACGATAATTTATTGCAACATAGTGGCAATTCTGGTACGAATGAGTGGGAAGTTATTTCCAAAAGTTAATTTTTTTTAGATTCCGAAGAAGATGATTATTCTTAATCGTGTAATTTTACGTGAACAGTTACAAAATTCAATAATAACTTTTCGGCGAATAATTTTATAATTTTCGAAAAACTCCTTTTTCTAATGGAGCGGCTGTTGCGTTTTGACAGCTATTAGAATGTGTTCCACACGAATAAATGTTTCTGTCCACCACGGCTGTTACTGTAGCGCGCATTTATTAAATATCAGTTTTATTAATTCGTAGGCACACATGAAATGGGTACTTTTGCCCGAAACAATTTTTAAAACAATTAATCTTTTCTAACCAATAAAAACACTTTGAATTTTCGTTCAAGGTTATTTTCTGATTGACATCTTTCGCTGGACGTATATGTAGTACCGCTTTTAAGCGACATCGAAATCCGCGAGCGTTCAAAGCGAGACGCTCCTCATGTGCGAACGATTAAATTTTTCACACCCAACAGACTTGGCGAAATGATTAGTAAGGAATACCGGTATGCCACAAAAACTTTAAAAAATTACAATATTAAGTATATTATACGTACACGTACATACATAAATAGATGAATAAATAAATAAATAAATAAATAAATAAATAAATAAATAAATAAATAAATAAATAAATAAATAAATAAATAAATAAATAAATAAAATAAAATAAATAAATAAAATAGCAACTTGAACGACAGCAGGACGAATGGATTTAGGTAATTTCAAGCAACAAATTTCGAGAAACTATAACACTGATTGTTGTTCACGTTCATTGAGAATGAGGAAAAACCTGGACAAGAGTTTACGCGTTTCGTGTCCGATATGGCGCCCGGAGAGCATATTTCGATTTTTGGGGGCGAACCGCCCACAAAAAGAGCGGCGAACGTATTATAGTTTTGTGCAGATTATACGTTGCCGCACTCAACTTGAGCAATGAAATAAGAAAATGAAATTCGGTAAAAATCGCTCATCGAACGAGTTTAAAATTTAGTAGTATCGGAGAGCGGAAGCGGAGGCGACTCAAAAACAAAGAGAAACAAAAAATTCGAGAAAATCAACGGGTACAGTCGGTATCTTTTTTTTCTTCTACTTTTCAAAATTTCATTCGATTAAGTTCATTTATGGGAGGGGACGAAAGCGTTTGACGCTGTCTCTTGAAAACGGCGGCTATAAAATCTGGCGATTTCATCAACTGGTCGAGTTTGAAAAACGACTTTTGACCTACGCCATACCAATTACCACCGGTAAAATAAACCCAACTCACAATCAAAACAGAGGCGCAATTTTCAAATTTTTATGGAAATCCATCGAGTGAATGTCAGAGCAAATGCAAGATTTACTTCAGGTTTGTCTCCAAGGGCCGCATTCTCAAACATTGTTTCTCCGAGTGAAAGCACCTAAGCAACCTTTTCGCCATACTCAAGCCATAAAATCACAGATAGTAAATCACTCGAGTGGGTTTTTGTTTTTCACAAAGGAATCGACTGAGAATACGGCCCCAAATAATCACGAATCGCGCAGTAACCGAAACGGTTTTCGAAAAATTACAATTTTACAAAACAACCATAATTATTATGAACTGGGAGAGGAAGTAACGTCCGAATCGTTTGTTTCAGACGCAACGACCCAATAATTAAAGGTTAAAAATTTTAGGAAATTTGCTATCTTTGAAAAGAGGACGTAATGACACGAACGAGGTGAGTACCGATGGAATAGCATTTCACTTTTTACCAGCGGATCGCAAAATCTTGCGTCGCGAAAGCACCTACACGTTTTAGGCGTTATTTTTTCTCGCTGTGAAGCCAGCCAAAAAGCAGGCAACCCCAGCGTACCTCCCCTGCGAATTTTTCACGTTTTGCTCGAATCCACCAAATTTAGAATGCATCGCGTACACACATCACTTAAATTCACAAGGATAGCGTACATAAACATAGTGTCAAGTACGTCAAAAGGTAGGCTGTGGTTGCCTGTGGCGCTGGTATGGCACGTCTTACCACAAATCATCTTTCTTTACTGGTCCACTACTCTACATAACATAGTCAAAGGTACTGAACACGAATTTTTCCGTTCTAAGCATTTTGTCTGCTCATTGAGCGAATTCGGTATTTGCTCGGAACACATAAAATTATTATACCGATGTATCGAAGAAAGTGTAACTTCTAAGTAAAAATTGCGTACAAATCGAGGAATGCGCGAAACCTTTGAAAATCACGACAATCGCCCACTAAAATTTCACAGCCCAATTGAAAGTACCTAAACATCGGTTATTATTTCAAATCACATATAAATTATGCGCTTTGAGGTGACGAAATTATTTTATATCGATGCAGATAGCGAATAAAATTTTACGCCGAAATTGATTCGAATACAAATACAAATACAAATACAAATACAAATAATAACAATAATAATATAATAATAATAATAATAATAATAATAATAATAATAATAATAATAATAATAATAATAATTAATAATTAATAATTAATAATTAATAATAATTAATAATAATAATAACAAATATGGTAGAAGTAATGGTAGTGAAGACACTAATAATCAAACCGCGAATAATGATAAAAAAGTATGTTGGAATGATTCCGCGTAATTCGCAGTAAGCCATCGCGCTGGTCGTTACAGTCGAGTAGAATGCTGACAAGTGAAAAGTCGACAAAAAATTGACGACTAGCTTGAGGTTCCTTCATTGAAACAATTTCTTTTTATAATAGCACCTGAAAAATATTCGACCGTAAAGGAAAACAAGGAGACAAAAGGGTACGCGTATCAAAACAGTAAAATACTATTTGGGAATTAATTTCGCGAGAGTACGAAGTAAATAACGTGGCCCAAGCTGAAGCTCGAAAGATGATAATCTGATTTATACGAAATTGTTTATTAGGCAACGGAGAGAAAAAATGAAATGTTGCAAATTTCAATCGACACGATAATTGTTTTCATTATCAACTCGAAACTAAACCGGTTCTCGGCAACGAGGGCGGGCAATAACCAACGAGTCTCGCAGAATGAGAAACGCATTATATATACCATCGTAATCAGGGCTACGACCGGACTCCGTCTCTCTCCGTAATTTGGATCGATATTTTTCCAACAAATCGCCGTCGCGAGTGATTCTTTTGCCTCGACGGTTACCTACGTACGGTAGGTACCCGCAAAATTGAACGAAAAAAGTTAAAACCTAAAGCCACACTCGCACACAGCAAGGTCTCAACAGAATACATTCGTACGAGCGGCCACACGAATGTAGTTTCAATTTTCGAAATTAGGAAATCGGCCCGTGCCTCGCACTATAACAAGTAATAAACATCGATGATTTCCGGACATAAGACGACCCAATCGAACGTCTTGTTTTTCCACCTTCAAATGATCCGAGCTTCAATACTGCAATTTCAAATGATATCGATCAATTAGCGTTGCCAGAGTCGTAACAAATTCTTAAAGAAGACGAAGAGTTTCAGCAGACACGAAATCATTTCTCCTCGGTACAATGAGATTTGAGAACGATAATCTAGTAAAAATTTCGGAACTGTAAAACGCACGCTTACAATTTAACTTAATATTCTCAACGAAATTCGATGCAACCGTAGCATTTTCTGGTATTGAGACAATCGAGCGGAAAACGAAGAATCGAAGGCACCGAAAAAGAGCGACATAAATGAAAAAAGAGCGGGGGTATGAAAAATCATAAATATTCATCCACTTTGAAGGACTCGATTCAGCGACACTCACAAAATAGAATTTTTCACGCTCATTTTGCATTATAAATACGTCAGCTAAAGATCGAAAAAGGTTTTCACACATGAAACGCTGTGGCATTGTCAACCAAATATAAACACAATTCGGAGAGAAAAACCGAAAAACCCACACCATCTTATGTTCAGCATATTATACATACACGAAAATTCCGTAATTTGACATAAAATAAACGCCTTGTAGTTCAACTTAATAATAAACGAAAACATTCTTTTTGCAACACCTATTTTTATGAACTCCATTTTTATACGCGCTTTGACGATGTATGAAGCAGGAAAATTTAAAACTATTTAGAACCAATGTATAAAGTACTTACTTTACACATCGGTCTTTACTTTAGACATCGCCTTGGGCGCACGCGTCGTTTTATTTTATACACTGGTCCTACTACTGCACCTAGCCCTTATATCGTCATTTTCTTTAATTTTTTTAATTTTTTTATTTTTAAAAGTTTCTCCGCTACAGGGGATTGAAACCTCAAAATTCAGCATTGGTAAGCTAGCGCCGAAGCCACTACGCCACAAGGTTTTGTTGAAAAAATAGAGATAGTTTGCACTTATATGTTCCCCATTTGCACTTTTTTTTTTTTTTTTTTTTTTTTTGGGAAGCGGTGTTGCAAAAAATAGTATGTAACACACACAGTAGGTGATTGGTACTCGTATGATTTGCATCACTCGCCTTCGCCTCTCGCTGCAACAATCACACTCGGATCAAAATCGCCTACTTTATGCACTAGTATCCCAAATAACTATAATTCCATCAATTTATTGGTGGTTTCTCAAAAAACTACAATACCAGCTGTGCCGAAACAATTTGCATTATGCAGAAATTAATAAATACATAAATAAATAAATAAATCATTAATTATTAATATATAAATAATCATAAATGTAAAAGGCTGAGTGATCGTGTCCGTCACCCTTCGCAATATTTTTATCCACTTGACAGAACTCTCTCTCTCTCTCTCTTTCTCCCCCTCTCTGTCTCTATCAATAGGCTTGAAATTTGATATACATATGTGCTTTAGGTCAAGGACAATACCTACCAATTATGGTGCAGATAGGTCTTACGGTACATCTGGTAGAAGCAATTTTGTTGCATCTCTAAAAGGAGTAATTTTCAACCTATAGTCACAAAATTTGGTACAGGTATTGATTTGAAGTATATCTAAGTTAATTCCAAATTTCGTTCCTATTGGTATTATGGTTCATTCCCTAGGGCTGTTGGAGTTATTAATTTTTCATGTTATCTCAATAAAAGTTGCAATTCTCTTTCAATAGTCATGAAATTCGATACAAACAGAACTTCCCATACAAGGACCAAACCTACCAATTTTGGTTTTGGTTTTGGTTGGTCAATTTGTTTCGAACGTATTAGCTATTCAGTATAATTTTCCCCTTTTACCCTTCTCCTAATGGTCCAAAAAAAATTCATTCTGTAGGCTTCATGAAAAAAATACTTGTTTTAACCTGAAAACAACCCGATCTCAGCAACAGGTCAATTTTTTTTCACTTCCCACTCGCTTCCGTAGACTAGATACTAAAATCTCCTTTATTTTGGTCACCAGCACGTAGAAAACTGCACTATACTTCATTTGGCAATGTGAATTGTTTTTTTCACATATATATATATTTTTTTTTAATATAATTCAAAATTCTCGTCCCTACAGGAAAGAGACCCATCGAATTATTTCCTAAAATCGTGCTAGTTAGAACTTGGAATAATTTTTCATTTTCAAAAAAAATAATGAATTTTGACACAAGAATTAAGAACTTGTTCGTAAAATATTTTAAAAACATACTAAATTAGTATATTTTATCGCATGCATCGTATTTGTGAGATATTAGTAATTTTTTGAAAGAAATATAAATATTTTATATTATTACTTTATTAGAAGAATGTTGGTGATACAGGTGATTTTTAAACAAAGAAAAGTTACATTTTTTTGAGAAGCTTGCGGCGCAATTTTTTTTTTTTACCATTTGACAAAATTTTAAACTAATTTTGAAAATAAGTTAGCATAACTTTCCACCCCGGCGACGGATTTTGATTAAACTGTTTTTTGAATGATGGAAACAGATTTCACAAGATACCATTTAATTTTTTCTGTTTAAAATTCTGAATTACATTCGAAAACCTATTCGTTTCAAAGCAAAGATGACGCTAGATAAGGCGAATATAAATAAAGCGAAAAAGCATTAAATAAAAAAAAAGTAATTTCTTAGTTCGACCCCACGGTTCGAGTTCTGCGTTAATTTTAATGAAGTGAAAGAAATCAAAAAATTGATATCTCAAATAGACCAATTTATAAGAAGAAAATGATAAAAGACAAACACGATTAGCATCTCAGAACGGTACTTTTCTTCAGAACTTAAACAATGAGCCAGCGTTAAGCAATTTTCCATTTTCAGTTTTTTTTTTTTTTTTTTTTTTTTTAATTCCAACCCGGAAAATTAAATAGCCTTTCCAGAGAATTAATTTCCCTTCTTTTATTAGTGGGGCTTAGACTGAAGGCGTAACCATCATCGTCAGCCAATGGCCGAGTGAACTGATAAGATGAAAACATAAAAAACTGCGCTACTACTCCTCAATCATACTAATTATCTTTTTTCGAACAAATTTTCTCAAACTGATGAACACGTCCATGTAACATGTTTTCTCTATATCCGATAATACCAACTTTTCCAACCACTTGAACTAGAATTTGCGATAAGTTTGACAATCCAACGAATTTATCAAGTGGCAGCATAAACGTCGCTGTCGAAGTCGTAAAATTTCAGAAACAATTTTACAAAAAAAAAAACGTTTTCAATACCTGAATTTGGGTGTTTTTCTTTGTCTTCTTGAAAAAATTAAAAACTTCGGCCCATGAAAGCGAGAATGTTTGTACCTATCTGAACCAACAGACCGCTTCAGAATGATGGTTTTTATAACGAAAGATTACATGAACCTGATATTATTCGCAGAGAATAGTAGCATTTTCAACGGAAAAAGACTTTCTGACTGAATTAAAAAGAAACAATATCCGATGATAGGCCATAAAATCTATAACTTACTCCAATCAGTATGAAAGACAAGGCACTGAGAGGCAAAAAGAGAAGATAGGCAAAATAAGTGATATAAACATTACCTCTGAAAATATTATTTGATGAATGTGGCGAATACGGCCCACATAACTTCGTTCGCATTTGATTTTGCACATTCGCCTTCCAAATCCATATCCACTAGTTCACGCACCCGTTTCATCGCTAGTTCGTAATCATCATCATTTAGTGGTATAAAAGCATTTTCTAAAACATCGGAGGCATGCGCCAAGAATATCAAAGCCAGCGTTCTCTTGTCCATTCTTTGTGGATCATTCACCCATCTGGTAAGAACAGCATTTTGAACCTGCAATAATACGTTATTATATCACGACCCAGGAAGTCATTTGGTTGTTTTCCAAAAACGATTGTAAATTAAGGGTAACCTTCTTAATTAATCTGGTTTTTGCTTGATTATCGGTCAGCGGATGCGTTGTCATGTCAAATAATAGAAAATTTTGTTTTTCTGTCGTCAGCACACCTTTTTCGACCAAATTCTTCGCTAATCGTTCGCGTACATTCTTCAATTGATATTTCAATTTTAAAGGATTCCACGTTTCACCTAGAGTAAAACTGCGATAAAATAGGGGATGCGAATAACGCTTGCATACCTAACCAATGCGAACTCACCGCTGAGATATTCGATCCAGCTCTGAACAGTTTCTGATGGTTGAGTTTCTTTCATATGTTTCAGAGCTTCGTCCAGGAGTACATCACCGGTCAGGGTTTCATTTTTGACGAGCACTTTACGTCCCAATAAACTTTTACGTCTCATGCCAGCCTTTTCTAGCTCGATGCGACCACGGAGTGCAAGCTCTACCAATATACAACCACGCAACCCTGATGATATACAATCGTTCCAGAACGAAGTGTACCCCTGGAAACAGAAAATCACTGTTAAATTACACTAGGCAGAATAATAAATGGACGAGGAAATTAGAACAGCCTTACTTCCTTATCTTTCAATCCGAGCAACAGAACTTCCTCCATTAAAGTTAAACGAGTTTCTTTCGAATCACAGTCATCAAGATTTTCATCTTTATCAACTTTACTATCTTCAACGTGATTTTCCTTACTAGAACTCGAACCGTTGTCACGGACTACATTACGTCTCTGAACTAAACCGTCCGCACGATCCATTTTCACGTTTACACGACCGCACTACAAAGTATCACAATTCCATACTCTCTATTAATAAGAAGAGGAAAATCGTAAATTACAGGCGAATGATGGAAAAACAAAACGTTCAACAATGGAGGAAACTGCTGTAAAAGCAGCGGTGAACTTGTACGAAAACTGCTACATGAACATCAGATACTTTTCGAAGAGATTTAAAACAAGCTTACGTAGAACGTAAATAATCATTTCACTCCACTTTTCAGGTGTTCACTCTTCGCTTCACTACTATCATCAGTATCATCCATCCAGGGTTGGCTAAGTAAATAATTATTTTTTATTTACGTGATTATTTACGTGTATTAAATACACGTAGAGAATTCATGTAAATAATGTAAATAATGTAAATAACGTAAATAATGTGAATAACGTAAATAATGTAAATAACGTAATAAATGTAAATAAACAGAAAAATAGTGAATTTTTTGATAACAATTCATAAATCATTAATCAATGTATACTTTATTAAGAAATAAACGCATCTATTAAATTTTAATAGTCAATATCTCTCGTTAAAATCAAAACCACTGAATTAAATACATACTGGAATGTTCGCTCAATAAAAATATTTCTAAATCAGCCTTACCTTACGGTTGAAATCACAGATAGGTAATTTGAAGGATTATCATCAGTAATAGCTATTTTTATTACATTGGCAAAGTCCTGACCCACTTATTATATGTTCAGGTGTAATTCTACGTGACTCCATGGTGTTGCTCAGGTTTGTTTCCTCACTGGAAACAAGATTCTGTGTATTATGAATGCTATGAGTCTAGCACCTCAGTTGCAGGAAGATTTATATTATTTAATTAAGAAAACTGTAGCTATTTGTAAACATTGTTGGGATACGATTCCTTCACTACCTCACGAACATGTAACTGTACATTAATCAACACTGCATGTAACACATTATTACATTTATTTGTTTTACATGTGGCGACACAGATCGCCAACATAATATTCTTTCCACCACTGCTCAACGGAGAATGTTCTCCGTTTGTCAGTCGTTGTACTAAAGTCATCAATAAACCTTTTTTAAAGATGAACGACCATGCTTATTTTTCTTTTATGAATCGATCGAAACTCACCTCAACATGGTAGCCAGAGCTGGGACCAGCAAAAATAAGTGCGGAAATTGAAATGTGTTTGTGTTAATCGTGTAATTTGTTAAAAGTAAAAAAGTTTGTGTTTCACGCAAAGTGAAAGGCTTAGTGCCGTGTGATACCTCCACGCAAAGTGGAAGGAAAGTTAAAAGTTCGTGATCAAAGTAATTATCCTGGAAAAGTTGAAAAAATCTTAAACCAAGCAAATCAAAGGTAAAAGTTAAATTTAATGAAAACATCAGTGAAATCTTGGGCGCCGGTTAAAACGTCGAAATCGAGAGTTTGGTGTAAGCAGATTAGGTACGAGAGAATCCTGTGGTTTGGTAAACCAGCTTGCAGAGTCAAAAACGGTGGGCAGTTGTTCGTACTGTGTTCCAAAAAGGAAATCGATGTCAAAAAGTCGAAAGTCTGAAAGTCGCAGCGTCGGAAGTCTAAGTCACTTTCGCAAGGAAGCAGCAGAAGAACACCAAAAATACGAAAAGGAACATAAGATAAGTAGAAATTTAAAATAATTAATGGATAATTGGTGTGATTTTATTCAAAGTTAATGATAAAAAAATTTAAAATTTCAGTAAAATAAAGTAAAATTTTCGAAATATTTTCATGTTAACTCTGAACCAAAATCAAAGGAAAGTTGAAACTTGATAGGCACCATTGGTAACCTTTCAAACTTTATCTTGTTGGTCGAGAGTGGTCGAAAAAAGGAAATATTTGTTGAATGAGCTACACCTAGCATAACAAAAGAAAAATAATTGTATAACCATTGATTTTGGTGACAGATTTTTCCTGTTCACGATCTACAAAGAGTATTTTCAATCGATAAAAGATAATGAATTATTTTCCTTTCAGCATTAACCTTTTGTATTTCTGTTGAATAATTTTTACCTTGAGATTTAATTTATGTTTTAACGTGTTCAACAGAATCATTTTTGTTCTGGAACAAGATCCAAAGCTTAAACCAATTCGATTTAAAACCTTTTGGCGATAAAATACTAGAAATTCGATCAATCGAAAAGAAGTTGAAACAACGGCGGAGAGATCAACTCATCGTCAGCGGCAGATTTCGTGAGATTTAATTAGAACATTGATTAATTATTAAGAATTATAGTATAATATTTGACTTGCATTCCCGATCGAGCGGCTAGGACCGTGTTGTGCATAATCGTGCGGTTGAGACCGTGTTACCCCCTAGAATTAAGTTCTCGTGTTTCTGAGGTAGGACCTAAACCCCCGGAAAACCAAAATTAATAAAATGTCACGTTTTGACGCAAAGAAAGTTTTTGACGGGAGAAATTATGACGCATGGAGGACCATGATGGTCTCTACACTCTATGCAGAGGGACTATACCCAATTATGCAGGATAATGAAACTGAAGTACTATTTTTGGGATTGGAATTAAACAGTTTTTTAAACCCTGAATCTGGCAATGCTAGTTCAGCTAATAGAATGGCATATTTTCACAACCAGGAAAAGGGGAAAGCTTTAATCTATCAAGGACTAAACAATGACCTGATCGAAAGAGTAAAAGATCTAAAAACTATAAATCAGATTTTAAAAGTTCTTGACAAAAGGTATAAAAGCTGCACGCAAGTCACATATATAAATGCGAAGCAGGCCTTTCAAAAGATTAAAATTCAATAGTGAGGGGAATATGAGAAGTTATCTGGACGTATTTTCCAAATCAGCCCAAAAAATAAGAGACTGTGGGAAAAACTTAGACAAACAGGAGGAGATAGAACAACTCCTAATATCTCTAAACATGGATTATGATATGACTAGGTTGGAGTTCAATACATTGAGTCAAGATCAGAAAACCATTGAAACCCTTCACGCAATGCTGATCGAAAGGTCAGACAGATTATATGACGAGAAAAAGTCAAGATACAATAATAATAAATTTCGTAACTTCAATCAAAACAATAAAAATCAAAGATCCCAATACGGGGGAAATTATAATAGATATAAAAACATAAATAGAAGTCAAAATTACGTTCAAAATGTAGATCAGGGGAAGATGACACACAATAATAATCAAAAGTCAGATATGCCCCAAAATAACAACAATAATAATTATGAGAATAGAAAATATAATCAAAATCAAAATAACTTGCCAAATGCGAATAATTTAGTATGCTGTAAGTGCCATGGCAAGGGGCACATAGCTAAAGTATGTCCATCAAATAAAGAGGGTACATTACCCCAAAATAAACCAGATGGTCCTGCACAAAATACCCGATATGGACGTAATAATAATAACAATAATAACAAAAATAAAAAAGAGAATGATGTTCAGTGGTCTATGATGATAAGATATAAGGACAGTGAACATAACAAAAGCACAGATAATAATAAATTAATAAATTTAATAACATCTAGTGATACAAGATATGAATCTAATCCAGAATATATTCCCCTTACTAATAGGATCATGTTAGATGGTGGGGCTGTTGCTCATGTAGTATCAGACCTATCAAAACTATCTAGCCCCATAATGTTGGAAAAACCGATAGAGTTAGAATGTGCCATCCAGGACACTTTACTAATTGCCACACATATAGGAATTATGTTCATTAGGGTAGAAAATTCTGAGAGGAAACAAACTGTTATAAGACTAAAAAACGTACATTATGTGCCATCCCTGAATGTGGACCTAATGTCGGGGATTAAGATAACTGAAAATAGAGCGCTTGGCATAGACCAAAATTTCTCTGCAGCGCATATATACGTCCGTGGGACGAATGAAGTAATTTTTTCAGCCCCAAAAATAAGGGGGGTATACATGGTAAAATACGAAATCGTACCGGAATCCACAGTTAATATAATAGAAAACGATAATGACTTAAATAAAATATGTCCTTATAAAAAATGAATCGAATAAATTGGCATGTATACCTAACGTAAATTCCCAAGATGAATGGATGGAATATGAAATAGAAGAGGAAATTGTTGAGGACAGTCAGGAGGAAAGTGAAGAGAATAGAGAGAACACAGATAATAATGTACAATATAACAGAATTAATAATAATGAAAATGACAATATAATTGTAAGTTCGAAGTTAATTGAGATTGCTGATTTGCAGCATTTGAGAGAACTACACAATTCACTTCAAAAGAACGGTATATTATTCGAAAGAATTAAAGTAATGATGTGTAATTACAGTCATAGCTGAAATTAGCAAAACGAAGTGCAAACTTCGAACAAGAAAATATTAAGTATCTGCTCACTAGAGCGAATCAAACACGAATGACATGAATGTACAAAGGATAGGTAATCGAAGGTGGTGAATAGGAAGGAAAGCGGGAAAAGACCGAGTAGCAAATGAAAAGATAAGAGAGGAAGAATTACTCGAATTCTGGACTAGATAAAACGTGATTTGAAATTATGAGAACAGAATTCGAACAACGTCGAAAGTGTAGAGCTGATAAATTGGCTACAATTTACATCCCCACAACCGGAAGAAAACCCACACGAAAAGGCATGGTACAAAATAAATGTCTCTCCTACCAGGGCAAAAGCCGAGAGACTGAAAACGACATATTACGAGTTTTATTTCACATTATCGACAAAAGGGTACATTTTACTGACATGAAAAAGATTCGATTCGAATTTCTGGAATCCTGCTTCAACTTCGAAGATACAATTTGACAATTTAGATACTATGCGAAAAGGACCTGTACGGATTTCGTCGAGCTTATTTTTATTCAGACTATTGCCATGATTGACATAAACCAGATCACCAACTTTAAACAAAGACTCCAGTCGACCTTTGTCGTAGCATCCTTTGTTTACGTTATGATTTTTTATGGAGTTTTCGAAAGCTTTCTGTCTATCTCTTTCGAGATCAGATTTTACGTTATGCGAAAAATTAGTAGTTACGTTATTTTTCACTCCATTCATTAAATAATTCGGACTAAATCTTGTGACCGTATGAATTGTATTATTATAATCGTCTAAACATATTTCAAAAAGTTTGGGCCAGGGCCTCTTTTGATTTTCTCTTGACTCGTTCACCTTGCACCGAAGGCGGTTGACCAGAGTCTGATTTAGTCTCTCATTGAGACCATTTGAAAAGGGACAGTCTACTGCAGTGAATAGTAGCCGGATGTTTTTTTCTTTTAAATACTTTTTGAAGGCGACAGAATTAATGCCTGTGTATTGATCTGCAAGTAGATTTGAAATTTTGATGTCCTTTTTCAAAGCCAAATTTAATAACTTAATAAAGTCTGGAGCCATTTGTGATTTTGAAGTAATAGCGTAAGCATATCTCGAAAAGTGGTCAACAAGTAAATGGATATACTTATGACTGCTATTATTTCCTGAGAATCCACCAATGGTATCTAAGGACATATACTCAAAAGGCCTTTTGGCTGGACCAAGATGTGAAAGAGGTCCGAATTTGGAAGAAATACGACTCTTATTTTTAATACAAGTGGAGCAAGACTTGCAAAAATCTTTAATAATTTTTCTCAAATTAGGGTTATAAAAATATGGCAGGATTGTTAGCTCCATTTGAAAAATTCCGATATGACCAAAATGTAAATG
The DNA here is from genome assembly GCA_011428145.1 of Ericerus pela. Lineage (NCBI taxonomy): Eukaryota > Metazoa > Arthropoda > Insecta > Hemiptera > Coccidae > Ericerus > Ericerus pela. Next base: position 147,139 of record WOFM01000271.1, on the reverse strand, counting down.
AATTTTTTTGACCAACTCCCAACAAAATTCGTCTGATATTAAAATTTTGTTTGACTTTTTGTCAGTAGTATACAATAAATTTTCTTTTTCCATGAACTTAAATTTGTTCGAAAACTGTTTAAGAGCCGTTAATTTATCTTTTTTCCCATCTTTAATTTTTAGAAAATTGACAACTTTAAGTTCCGAAAGTGCGTCATGTGATTCCAGTACTGGATTTCTGGAAAGACAGTCAGCTTCTAAATTTACCTTTCCTGGCTGGTATTTTACGTTAAATTGAAATTGCGAAATCTGGAGAATTAATTCCCTGAGTTCATCATCAAATTTTGTGTTTACCTGCATCTTTTCTAAGGGCTTGTGATCTGTAAAGATGGTGAACTTTAGATTGAGAAGCTGATACCTCCAGTGCATCAGAGCTTCTTTAATAGCCAAACATTCCAGGAATATTGCTTTTTTCTTTTTCTGTGCCTCAGTTAATTTTTTTGAAAAGAAGGCGACAGGATGGAAATTACCATCGGATTGCTTTTGTTTCAACACAGCACCAATGCCTTCCAAACTAGCATCCGTCTGGATGATAGTTTCTCTCTCTGGGTTGTAGATTGCCAAGCACGGTTCAGAGGTTAAACATTTCTTAACAAAGGCAAAGCTTTTCTCACATCTATCACTCCATATGAATTTTGAATTTTTCTTTAATAATTCATGAAGTGGAGAAAGTATAGAAGCAGAATTTGGTATGTAAGAGTGATAGAAATTCACTTTGCCTAAGAATTGCCGAACTTGTTTTTGAGTTTTGGGGGTAGGAAAATCTTGAACCGGCTTAATGTTATCATAAATGGGACGAGTAAAATTATTTTCTATAATATGACCCAGATATTTTACACTATTTTTCGCAAAATTGCATTTAGCCATACTAAGCCTAAAACCTTCTTTTGAGACTGCATCAAGCAGCTTTTCGAGATGGACTAAATGCTCTTCGAAAGTCTTTGAAAACACTAAAATATCGTCAATATAATTGACAGAAAAATCATCTAGGCCATTTCTTTTTAAACAATTTCTAAGAATACGTTGAAAAATGGCAGGGGAAGTCTTCAACCCAAAGGGAAGGCATTTCCAGTTATAGTGCCCTGTTGTGGTAACAAAGGCTGTTTTGTACTTATCCTTCTGGCGTAAAGGGACAGACCAAAAGGCGCTATTAATGTCCAATACCGAATACCATTGGCAGTCACGTGCCTTAGCAATGAGGTCACCAATCAATGGGAAAGGCTGACTCTCAGGAATCACAATTTTGTTCAGAGCCGAATAATCGATACAAAGTCTATTCTTTTTGACAGAGCCATCACTCTGCTTTTTTACTGCCAAGGTGACAGGAGCAGCAAAAGGTGATGTACTCTCCTCTATGAGACCTGCTTTGAGAAGGGCCGAAATCTGAGATTCAATCTCTTTCTGGTCCACCAGGCTACATCTGTAAGGCTTTCTAAAAATATACTTGTGTTCTGAAAGTTTGATAGTTGCCTCGTAATCTCTAACTTTGCCTACATCAAACTTGTCGCGAGCAAAGGCGTGGTTAAAACGATTGATGACTCTCTGTAAAAAGTATCTCTTCCTATGTCTAAGATGACCTAAATCTGCCTGGATTTCAACAAAATTGACACTACCAGAGGAGCTAGACTTAGTCAAAATAGGAGTCTCGTCCAAACTATTAGACTGAAAAATTTCTAATTTGTTATTCTGATTTAGACGGTACAAACGTATCAAGTCTAAACCGATCAAGAAATCATGATTAAAAATTTTACTATCAATTATGAAAACAATTACGTTACGTTCGATATTGAAAATTTTAATCTTGACTCTAGTCCAACCAACAACTTCACCAAAGCCACTGACCATTTTAAATTTACAGCCTTTCAATTTAAAAATTTTCGCATGAATAGATTTCGCCAAATCGCTGCCCATAACAGAAATATTTGATCCAGAATCATAAGTACCAGGACAGTCGATTTTACCATTGACGTGCACATTAACTTGGATCAGTGGCTCGAAATTTAGTTTTTTGGATCCTCTTCTGAGGAGTTAGAGGCAGACTCAGCCTCAAAATTATTAATAAGTTTTGCTTTCTCAAGATCTCTCTTCTTGGTCCAGCATTTCTCCTCCAAATGAAAACGATCTGGAAATCCCTTCGATAAACAGTAATCACAAGGCTTCCTGTAATTCGAAGTACCAGAAAGTTTCTTATTTTCCGAAGAACTACCAGTTTTTGAATTTTGCGAAAATTTGGAGGGATTAAAATTTACGTTATTTTTCGAATTGTTAGAACTGGATTTATTAGAAGAACTTTGCTTTGAGGAAGCATCCGAAAATTTATCGTTACTCTTATCATCAGCATCGAATTTCTTTAATTTCTTTCTAAGTTTTTCCAACGAATCAACAGTCATTCTATTAAGAGAGTTTTGGACATAATGAGGCAAACCTATGACTATCAAATACAAAATAAACGAGTCAGTAAGACCTATTTTTAAATCTAGAAGCATCTTCTCCTTTTTTAAGGCATAGTCAATCAGAGAGCCACCTATAAATTTAAACGTAAACGCGTACCTTATTGGCTGAAAAGTATGGTCACCAAAAGTCTCTAAAAGTTGTGCCTTCCAAGTAGGCCATTCAGCATCAGAGGGAAGACGAGTCAAATTGACAGAAAACCAGTCATCCATGGAAGGATCCAAACAATTCTTCAAAATCTCAATCTGCTTTTGACCGGACAATCCAATTCTGGACGATTCTTTTTCGAACTTCTCACACCAAGACTCTACATTACATTTCTTGGGTGAAAATTTTTCGATGAGGAAATGACGTAGAATATCCTTGAATGACTCTTGGTTCGAAATTGACCCTGGAACCTCTTCTTTCAAAGGAGACGAAGGGGACGAACCAGAGGACTGGACAAACTGAGTCTCACCAAGTAGCAACCCCTTGAAGAGAAAATTCCCAGCATCATCGACATACTTCTTCAGGACCTCTTCTGAGAAAATTACATTGACAGTACGAAAATTACCACGGAATTTTAGAGCAGCAACAGCAGCTTTAATTGGAGCAGCAGATGCTAATTCTGGGTGATGAGTCGAAAGTTTCTGGTATTCTTCAGGAAAAGAGTGCCATACACCGTCACCAAACTCGCGAATTCGACGAACAGCCATAAAATTATCTTTATCTTTGCCATCAAGTGACAAGAAAATCTGATATTTATTCGCCATGACGACACAAAAGACGACACTAAAACGACGAATAAAAAACGAAAAGAGTTTTGCTAATTTGTAAGTTCGAAGTTAATTGAGATTGCTGATTTGCAGCATTTGAGAGAACTACACAATTCACTTCAAAAGAACGGTATATTATTCGAAAGAATTAAAGTAATGATGTGTAATTACAGTCATAGCTGAAATTAGCAAAACGAAGTGCAAACTTCGAACAAGAAAATATTAAGTATCTGCTCACTAGAGCGAATCAAACACGAATGACATGAATGTACAAAGGATAGGTAATCGAAGGTGGTGAATAGGAAGGAAAGCGGGAAAAGACCGAGTAGCAAATGAAAAGATAAGAGAGGAAGAATTACTCGAATTCTGGACTAGATAAAACGTGATTTGAAATTATGAGAACAGAATTCGAACAACGTCGAAAGTGTAGAGCTGATAAATTGGCTACAATTTACATAATAATAAATCATAATGACGAACAAAATAACAATCGAACCCAAAATAGGGAAATGAGTGAAGATGGTAAGGAAACAAATGAGGATGTAGGTACAAATATTAATAATAATACCATAGATAATAACATAATAAACAATAATCAAGAAACTAATGAAAATGCAGGGGAGTTAAAAATAGACAAAAAAATGATATGGCACAGAAGATTGGGACACTTATCTGGAAAAAATTTTAGATTCTTAACAAAGGTCTCAAGAGGTATTCCTAATGGAATAATATTCCGAGATGACGAGTTTAGTCTGTGCGAGATATGTGCGAAAGCTAATTCAAAAAGGTTAGGGCACAATAGCACCTGGACCAGACCAGAAAGGAAACTAGAACTCGTTTCATCGGATACAATGGGCCCCTTTTCCCCGGGTATATATGGTGAGAAGTACGTGTTAATATTTGTGGACCATGCTACAAAATACACCTTTATCTCCACCATAGAAAAAAAGTCAATGGTGTGTGAGGAGTTTAAAAAACTTTATATGAAATTAAAATCAAAATTTCCAGACCATCCCATTGCCACCCTAAGTTGCGACAATGCTAAAGAATATTTAGATTCACAGATGAGGACATTTTGTGAGGAAAACGGCGTAAGTCTCGAGCCCCTCGTTCCGTATTCACCGGAGTTGAATGCGATGGCTGAAAGGCAGAATCAAACGATTATGGCTAGAACTAGAGCAATGCTGTTTGACTCCGATTTGGACTTCAGGTTTTGGTCATTGGCTGTTCTGATGGCGGTTTATGTCATAAATAGGAGCCCAACTAGGGCAAACAAAGATAATAAAACCCCTTTTAAAATGTTTTATGGCATAAAGCCGGATCTATCCAATATGAGAGTTTTTGGGTCTCTCGCCTATAGACATATTCCTATAGAAGTTTGCCAACAACAGGTCACAAAAAATAAAAAAAAGAAAACAAATAGTGAACACCCGGAACTTACACAACGAGGTGATAAGGGCGTATTTGTGGGTTACACAAATAGTGGGTACTGCATAAGGGACCCATTAATTGACAAATCACACGTTACTTGTGATGTCAGATTCGATGAAACGAGGAACATAATAAATATAGATAACATAAATAATAAAAATACAAATAAACATAATAATAATAACATAATAGAAACCTCTGTAATATTAAATCTATGTAAATCAAGATATAAAAATTACATCGAGGACCACATCCCTCAAAAATGGGAGGATGTCAAAAACAACCCTTTTAGGGTGGAATGGCAACAAGCCATTACTGACGAGCTGAAGTCATTGTCTGATATGGGTGTGTGGGAGGTTGTCCCTAGAGAAAGAAATGTGAGGCTGGTAGATACGAAGTGGTGTTTCACCACAAAACCCGACAATCAAGGCATTCATATACCGAAAGCCAGGTTGGTTGCAGGGGGTTTTAAGGATCTTACCCACTATTCTCTAACTGAAACGTATGCCACGGTGGTCCAATATTGGCTTATAAGATGGATACTGTCAATAACAAATAAATATAACTTAAATATAATACAATTTGACATAAAAACAGCCTTCCTTAATTCAGAAATAAGATACCCTTTTTCATATCAAATCCCAGGGGATGCCAACTAGGCGAAAATAATTGCCTAAGACTAATTAAGTCAATATATGGACTAAAAATGTCTTCTAAAAGTTGGTACAACTTGTTAAATTCGACGATAATTCAGGCTGGATTTGTACAATCAAAAATAGACAGATGTTTATATACAAAACAAAATAATAATGGTGCAATGGCACTCCTAATAGTCTATGTGGATGACATGTTGTTGGCTAGCAACCACGACGAGTGGACACAAGACTTAATAAATATATTTAATAAGAACTTTACATTGAAGATAGAAAAAAATCCAACTTTCTTTGTCGGTTTTGAAATAAGTCGGGACATCCCGAGGAAGCAGATAATATTGACACAAAATAGGTACATAGATAAAATCCTACGTAAGTTTGGTATGACGGAATGTAATCCGTCAACTACACCCATGGAAACGGGACTTAAAATAAGGAAGCCAGCAAATGGACTAGACGACACTGAATATAGGGCCATGATTGGGAATCTGCTATATGTGGCAAGACTGACCCGCCCGGACATTGCCTTTGTCGTCAATTATTTGTCACAGTTTCAGGCATCCTCAAATAGCGAAATTAAGAACTATGTTCATCGCATTATTAGGTACCTTAAAACAACAAGGGACTTCTCTCTCGTATTTCACTCTGACCAAACTCAGATTAAGGCATTTGTCGATGCGTCGTATGCACCCGACGTAGACGATTCACCCATAGATATAGAAAATTTGGAGAAAGGGTCCTCCACAACTGGCTACATGATATTTATTAACGGAGACTTGTTAAATTGGGCCGTTCACCGGCAGAACTCGGTTGCAACATTGTCAACTGCAGCCAAATTAATTGCGTTGAATGACGCACTGGACGACATATAAGTGATCTGGAGACTCACTGAGAGTGTTTTCTCTGTAACCGACTCAGTGCAAGTGTACGAGGAGAATATATCCACGTCACGCATTGCATCTGGGGGAGGCCAGAAATGCACCAGGTCCCTAGCGATCAAATGTTATGCAGTTTTGGAAGCTTTTCAAAATAAATTAATAATGTTTAACGATATTAGGTCTTCCGATCAAGTTGCTGATATTTTAACTAAAGTACTTGATCAAAAAACGTACCAAAATATTGTTATGAGAATACTCCGAACAAGTCAACCTTTTGGCCAATAGTCTTAAATGACTCAACCCTCAAAATTTTTTGATATTTGGTTTTGGACTGCGGATGGGCGTCGGTCTTTTAGCGCCTATCGTAAACCGAGCGGTCCATATGTTGTTTCACAATTCATCTCACAATGTTCAATAGGTTCCCCGTCGCTGCTCTGCCACTCTTATTGGTATCAGCATTCCCTAATATATACCATTGATTCCCACAATAGTAAATTTATATTGAAAACACACACGATTAATTATAAGGACATATATATATATATATATATAATAATATTATCTCTCTACAGCTGATGATGAGGAGATATGGATCTCTCCGACTGGTTTTATATATGTTAAATTAAAAAATCACACAATATTTATAAGAGGTGACACTAAAACATAAGGTTAAATATATACCTCATGTAAATACTTACACGATATATTTAAGATAAAACAAAATTCAATATATGAACTTATACGCATTTTAATTGTACAACATTATACTAGTCAACGACATACCTAAATTTTTCATGTACCATTTTTTATATAGATAGCAAATCTATGTGACACTTATATGTAATATTTTTGACTGCTATTGCTTATTTTTTGTTTATATGTTTGTTTTAAATACATGCAATATGTGTCATTATTTTTACTTGTATGTTCGTTCGTCCGTTTTGAATCGCAGGGGGGTGTTGGGATACAACTCCCTCACTACCTGACAAACACGTAACTGTACATTAATCAACACTGCATGTAACACATTATTACATTTATTCGTTTTACATGTGGCGACACTGATCGCCAACATAATATTCTTACTGCCACTGCTCGACGGAGAATGTTCTCCGTTTGTCAGTCGTTGTACTAAAGTCATCAATAAACCTTTTTTAAAGATGAACGTCCGTGCTTATTTTTCTTTTATGAATAGATCGAAACTCACCTCAACAAACATTTGGAAAGGAACTGTGAGAAATAATAATATTAAATGTATAATTCGTTCACGACAATGACTCCGATTCTTTTGACTCTCGTTCACCATTTGTAACGATTCTTTTTATCCGTGATATATCTTGGAACTTAACCTAAATTATATTTGTATTTTTGTGCTATCATCATTCGTGATATTGCTGAAGACTGTCAACTGTCTTAGGTATAATAATATATATTCGATCTCGTTTTTACATATGTCTGATTTATTTCAAGTTTGTCTTTTATTCTGATTTGTATTTGGTGTTCATCTTGATTCATCGGAATCGTGTGTGTGACTCAGTTATGAGTAATTAAGTTTGATAATCTCACAGGTTATGGGCCCAGCACGTCAGTTGCTCATAACTAGAAGCAGACCATGCGGTTCCCATTATTCAACTGAAGCAGAATTTGACAGCAATTAGTTGCCCGGTAATTGTTTATGTTATTTTACTAATTTGTGTATGCATAAATTCTATACAGGCCAGAAATTTGCTGCTTCCATCACTCTTAAATTGCTTGCTCGCTGTGGCTTTGTGCCTGAAACGTAATTTTTTCGTTGCTGATTTATTGTTATTGTGCAACTGTGATATTCTCGCGAGATGGATGGTGAAAGAAAATGGAACGTAGAACCATTCAATGGCAAAAATGGTAGGACATGGAAATTCTGGATCGATCTTCTACTACGTAAGGAATCTTTATTTGATATTGTTCATAGTGCTGTTCCGTCTAGTTGTAGTCGTAATGATGCCTGGGAGGTTAAAAATGCCAAGGCCATGTTCTTCATTTCTAATTATGTTGACGATCATTTTATTGAGATCATACAGACGTACGATATGGCAAATGCAATGTACAAGGCCTTAACAAATTTGTCCGGTGCTGAAAACGATCAAACTCTTGTTCACTTGCAATCTAAACTCTACTCGAAACGCTTTATCATGGGTACTGATTTGCAGAAATATCTCCTAGAATTTCGTGCTGAGTATCGGCGGATTGTTGAATTGGGTGATATGTCTACGATAAAACAATTCATTTTGGTGTTGCTGAGATCATTACCAGCTGATTACCATCCTGTTAAAATTGTGTTAGAGGATGCCAAAAATGTATCATGAGATTTCGTCTTTGGTAAATTAATTAATTTTCAACGTGAATTAAATCTTGATAAACCATCACTCAAACATATATCATCACCAAATCAAAACCCTTCTTCAGAAATTATTTCTGCTGAAGAGAATGCTTTTGGTCTTAATAGTCAGCGCAATTATCATAATAATAATTTTAATAATTTTAATTCAAACCTTCGTGGTAATCATCGAGGCAATTTCAACGGTCGTAATTTAAGAAGCTGAGACTTGAGTAACAGTGATAGTAGGAATAGTACATCGTATTGAGGTGAGGTCTGATCACTTTACACAGAAAAGATAAGTACGGACTTCCATATTGAAAATGTTTATTAACGACGTTAGTACAACGACTGACGAACGGAGAACATTCTCCGTCGAGCAGTGGCGGTAAGAATATTATGTTGGCGATCAGTGTCGCCACATGTAAAACAAATAAATGTAATAGTATGTTACATACAGTGTTAGTCAATGTGATGTTCCGTGTTTGTGAGGTAGTGAGGGAATCGTATCCCAACACCCCCCTGCGATTCAAAACGGACGAACAAACATATAAGTAAAAAAAATGTATCACACATTGTATGTATTCAAAAAAAAACATATAAACAATAAAAAATTATTAAAATAAGCAATAGCAGTCAAAATTATTACATATAGGTGTCATATAAAATTGCTATATATATAAAAATGGTAAAACTAAAATTAAATATGTCGTTGACTAGTATTATGATGTACAATTAAAATGTGTGTGGATGTATATGTCAAGTGTTTTATCTTAAATATATCTTGTAATTATTAACAAGAGGTATACATTTAACCTTCTGTTATTGTGTCACTTCTTATAAGTAGTGTGTGATTTTAATTTTAAAAAAATATATAAATAAAAATTGCAGGTTGGAGAGATCAATATCTCCTCATTGTCAGCTGTAGAGAAATAATATTATTATATATGTATATGTCCCTATAATTAATCGTTTGGGTATTTAGTATAAATATTCTATTGTGGGAATCAATTGTATATATTGGGGAATGCTGATACCAATAAGAGTGGCAGAGCAGCGACGGGGAACCTATTGAACATTGTGAGATGAATTGTGAAACAACATATGGATCACTCGGTTTACGATAGGCGCTAAAAGACCGACGCCCATCCGCAGTCCAAAACCAAATATCAAAAAATTTTGAGGGTTGAGTCATTTAAGACTATTGGCCAAAAGGTTGACTTGTTCGGAGTATTCTCGTAACGATATTTTGGAAGGTTCTCCGATCAAGTGCTTTAGTAAGTATATCAGCGACTTGATCAGGTGACCTAATATCATTAAAACTTATAAGTTTATTTTGGAAAGCTTCCAATACTGGGTAGCATTTGATCGCAAGAGACCTGGAGCATTTCTGGCCTCCCCCAGATGCAATACGAGACGCAGATATATTGTCCTCGTAGACTTGCACTGGGTCTGTTACAGAGAAAACACTCTCAGTGAGTCTCCAGATCACATATATGTCGTCTAGTGCATCATTCAATGCAATTAGTTTGGCTGCAGTCGATGAGGTTGCAACCAAGTTCTGCTGGTGAATGGCCCAATTTAACAAGTCTCCATTAACGAATATCATATAGCCGGTTGTGGAGCACCCTTTCTCCAAGTTATTTATATCAATGGGTGAATCGTCTACGTCGGGTGCATACGACGCATCGACAAAAGCTTTAATTTGTCTTTGGTCAGAGTGGAAGACCAGAGAGAAGTCCCTTGTGGTTTTAAGGTATCTAATGATATGACGAACATAATTTTATACTTCACTATTGGGGGATGCCTGAAAATGTGACAAATAATTGACGGCGAAGGCAATATCCGGGCGGGTTAGTCTTGCCACATATAGTAAATTCCCAATCATAGCCCTATATTTGGTATCATCCAACCCATTTTTTGGCCTATTTATTTTTAATCCCGTCTCCATAGGTGTGGAAGATGGGTTACATTCTGTCATTCCAAATTTCCGGAGGATTTTATCAATATATCTATTTTGTGTTAATATAATTTGTTTCTTAGAAATATCCAGATTTATTTCGAATCCCACAAAGGAAGTTGGATTATTTTCTATTTTTAAGGTGAAATTGTTATTAAAGGTATTTATTAAGTCTTGTGTCCACTCGTTGTGGTTACTAGCCAACAACATGTCATCCACGTAGACTATTAAAAATGCCATTGCACCCTATTATCTTGTTTTATATATAAACATCTATCTATTTTTGATTGGGTGAATCCAGCTTGAATTATTGTTGAATTTAGCAAATTGTACCAACTTTTGGAAGACGTTTTCAGTCCATATATAGACTTTATTAATCTTAGGCAATTATTTTCACCTAGTTGGCATCCTTCAGGGTTTGAAATAAATATAGGGTATTTTATTTGTGAATTGAGAAACGCTGTTTTTATATCGAACTGTGTTATATTTAAATTATACTTATTTGTAATGGATAATATCCATCTTATCAGTCAATATTGGATTACCGGGGCATATATTTCAGTTAGAGAATAGTGAGTGAGATCTTTAAACCCTCTTGCAACCAACCTGGATTTTGGTATGTGAATGCCTTGGTTGTTGGGTTTTGTGGTGAAACACCACTTTGTATCCACTAACCTCACATTTCTCTCCATTGGGACGACTTCCCACACGCCCATATCAGATAGTGACTTCAGCTCGTCAGTAATGGCTTGTTGCCATTCTTCCCTAAAAGGGTTGTTTTTGACATCCTCCCATTTTTGAGGGATGTGGTCCTCGATGTAATTTTTGTATCTTGATTTAAATAAATTTAATATTACAGGGGTTTCTATTATATTATTGTTATCCTGTATTATTTCATTATTATTATCTTTATTTTCTATTTGTTTTATATTTTTTGTTTCGTCAAATCTTACGTCACATGTAACGTGTGATTTATCTATTAATGAGTCCCTTATACAGTACCCACTATTAGTATACCTTACAAATATTCCTTTATCGGATCTCTGGGTTAGTTTTGGGTGTTCAATATTTACTTTTTTTCTTCTATTTTCTGTGGCCTGTTGCTGACGGACCTCTATGGGGATATGTCTATGAGTGAGAGGCCCAAAAACTCTCATATTAGATTGATCTGGTTTTATGCCGTAAAACATTTTGAAATGGGTCTTATGATCTCTATTGGCCTAGTTGGGCTTCTGTTTATAATGTAAACAGCCAAAGACCAGAAACTGAAATCCAGATCGGAGTTGAACAACATGGCCCTTGTCCTCGCCATGATCGTTTGATTCTGCCTTTCGGCCATCGCATTCAACTCTGGTGAATACGGAACAACAGGCTCAAGGTTCACGCCGTTTTCCTCACAAAATGTTTTCATGTTCGAATCCAGATATTCCCTTGCATTGTCACATCTTAACGTAGCTATTGGGTGATCCGGGAACTTCCATTTTAATTTCATGTACAATTTTTTAAACTCCTCAAAAACCATTGATTTTTTCTCAATAGTGGAGATAAAAGTATATTTTGTGGCATGATCCACAAATATTAAAACGTACTTTTCACAATATATGCCTGGTGAGAAGGGGCCCATTGTATCTGACAAAACGAGTTCCAGTTCTCTTTTCAGTCTAGTGGGGGTTCCATTGTGTCCCAATCTCCTAGAGTTTGCTTTCACACATGTCTCACACAGACCGAATTCGTCATCACGAAATGTAATTCCATTCCGAATACCTCTTGAGACCTTTGTCAAGAATTTTAATTTTTTTCCTAATAAGTGTCCCAATCTCCTATGCCATATCATTTTTTTATCTATTTTTAATTTTTCTATATTCTGGCTTATTTTGTGATTATTATTTACTATATTATTATTATCTGTTATATTATTATCATTTATACCTACATCCTCATTCATTTCACCACTACCTTCATTCATTTTATTATTTTGTGGGTTATTATTATCATATTCATCGTTAAATTTTGTTATATCATTATTATTTTCGTTATTATTATCTATATTTTCTTGTGTATTATTATTCTCTCCATTCCGTTCATTTTCCTCTTGACTTTCCTCAATTAATTCCTCTTCTATTTCATATTCCATCCACTCATCCTGGTAGTTTATGTTCGGCATACATGCCAATTTATTCGATTTATTATTATAGGGACATATTTTATTTAAATCATCTTCATTTTCTATAATACTGACCATGGATTCCGGTACAATTTTGTACTTCACCATGTATACCCCCTTATTTTTGGGCCCGAAAAAATTACCTCGTCCGTTCCCCGGACGTATATGTGCGCTGTAGAGAAATTCTGATCTATTTCCAGCGCCCTATTTTCTGTTATCTTAATCCCTGACATAAGATCTACATTCAGGGATGGTATGTAATGTACATTCTTTAATCTTATAACTGTTTGATTCCTCTCTGAATTTTCCACCCTGATAAACATAGTTCCTATGTGTGTGGCAATAAGTAATGTATCTTGGATAGCACATTCCAATTCGATAGGCTTTTCCAGCATTATGGGGTTAGACAATTTTGATAAGTCGGATATGACATGGGCAACCGCTCCACCATCTAACATTATTCTATTGGTGAGAGGAACATAATTTGACTCTGGCTCCTGCTTCATGTCTTTAGATGTTATTAGATTTATTAATTTATTGTTCTTGTTTGGCTCATGGCCTTTATAACTTATCATCATTGACCACTGAAAGTTATTTTCTTTTTTATTTTTATTATTATTATTATTTTGATTGTTTCATCCGTATCTTGTATTCTGTGCAGGACCATCTAATTAATCTTGGGATTTTGCACCCTCTTTATTTGACGGACATACTTTGGCTATGTGCCCTTTGCCATGGCACTTAAAACATACTATGTTGTTCGAATTTGTCAAATTATTATGATTTTGGTTATTATTATATTTTCTATTTTCGTAATTATTATTATTTTGAGGCGTTTCTGACTTTTGATTATTATTATACGCCATTTTCCCCTGATCTACATTTTGATTATAGTTCTGATTCCTATTTGTGTTATTATATCTATTATAGTTTCCTCCGTATTGGAATCTCTGATTTTTATTATTATTATTGAAACTACGAAATTTATTGTTAAAATGTCTAGACTTCTTCTCATCATATAATCTATCTGATCTTTCGATCAACATGACATGGAGTGTTTCGGTAGTTTTTTGATCCTGGCTTAAGGTATTAAACTCCAGCCTTGTCATGTCGTAGTCCATGTTCAGTGATATTAGGAGTTGTTCTATCTCCTCCTGTTTGTCTAAATTTTTACCGCCGTCCCTTATTTTTTGTGCTGATCTAGAGAACACGTCTAAGTAGCTTCTCATATTCCCATCACTATTAAATTTCAACCTCTGAAAGGCCTGCTTCGCATTAATATATGTAACCTGCGTATCGCTTTTGTACCTTTTATCTAAGACTTTTAAAATTTGGTTTATCGTTTTTAAATCTTTTACCCTTTCAATTAGTTCGTTATTTAATCCCTAGTAGATTAAAGCCTTGCCTTTTTCTTGGTTGCGGAAATATGACATCCTGTTAGCCGAACTAGCATTGCCAGATTCAGGGTTTAAAAAAATGTTTAGTTCCAATCCCAAAAACAGCACTTTGGTCTCAACGTCATGCATTATCGGGTACAATCCCTCTGCATAGAGTGTTGAGACCATCGTGGTCCTCCAGGCATCATAATTCCTCCCATCAAATACCTTTTTTGGGTCAAATCTTGACATATTATTAAATTTTGGGTGTTGGGGAGTTTAGATCCTGCCTCAGAAACACGAGAACTTAATTCTAGGGGGTAACACGGTCTTAACCGCACGATAATGCACAACACGGTCTCAACCGCTCAATCGGGAATGCAAGTTAAATATATTATATTATGATCTTCAATAATTAGTCAATATTCTAATTTAAATCTTACAAAATATATATTGCCGACGATGAGGTGATCTCTCCGCCGTTGTTTCTACTTCTTGAATGATCAAATTACTGTGATTTTATCGTCGAAAATATTCGAAATTAAATTAATCAAAGTCCCAGGTCTTGTTTCAGAATACCGATGATTCTATTAAACACGTTAAAGTTCAAATTAATACCAAATGCAAAATTATTTAACAAGTATGAAAAAGATGACTGCTGAAAGAAAAACAATTTATCAGTCTACATCAATTGAATCGATCTTTTATTTGATGTGAACAGGAAAAAAAACTGTCACTAATATCAATGTTCAAAATGTAGGTTTTCTATTGTTGGACTCGATGAATTTCATCCAACAAAGATTTCTTTTTTCTACAATTCTCAACCAACAAGATAAAGTTTGAAGGCTATCGATATCACCTTTCAAGTTTCAACTTTACTTGGGATTTGGTTGAGAATTTACCTGAAATATATTGAAATATAATTTTATTTTACTGTAATTTTAATTTTTTCAGATTAATTTTGGGCAAAATCACACGAAATATTCACTAATTAACTCAAACTTTTTACTTATCTTTAATCTTCTGGTCCTGTTTTCGTATTTTTTTGACGTTTTTATACTGCTACCTTGCCCAATTGACACCAAACTCCGACGCTTTTCCTCTACGACTTCTGAATTTTCGATCTTTTTCCGCTGTTTCACTCTCTGGAACACAGCATAAACAATTCCCAACCGTTTTTGATTGTGTGCACTGGTTTACCAAACCATAAAATCCTTTCGTATCTGATCTGTTTTTTCCAGACTTTGGACTTTGACCTTTTCACAGGTGCCGAAGACTTTACCATTGTTTTCATTAATTTCATTTTTATTACACTTTTAATTTGTTGATTTACTTTAATTGAACATTTAACTTTTTCAGCATAGTTACTTTAATCACTGAATCGAACTTTTTTGTTCACAAATTTTAACTTTTCCTACCACTTTGCGTGGAGGTATCACTCGGCACTAAGCCTTTCACTTTGCATGAAACACAAAATTTCAAATATTAATAAATTACACAATTATCACATATCACATTTCAATTTACCGCACTTATTTCTTTTGCCCGCAGCTCTGCTATCATATTGAGGTGAGGTCTGATCACTTTACACAGAAAAGATAAGTACGGACTTCCATCTTGAAAATGTTTATTAACGACGTTAGTACAACAACTGACGAACGGAGAACATTCTCCGTCAAGCAGTGGTGGAAAGAATATTATGTTGGCGATCAGTGTCGCCACATGTAAAACAAATAAATGTAATAGTATGTTACATACAGTGTTAGTCAATGTGATGTTCCGTGTTTGTGAGGTAGTGAGGGAATTGTATCCCAACACATCGAACAAAAATGGTAGTCAGGATAGTATGTACGATACAGGATCATTAGTTAATGGTTATAAGAATAATAATAGTAATAATGTTGACAGTAATAATGGAAACTCTAATACATATCGTAGTAATTATAATGTTCGATGCCACTTTTGCAAAAAGTTAGGTCATATGTCCCAGTAACTGTTACTCAAAGAATAATAGTGGATCTGGAAATCTTATTCGATCCAATGTTAACAATAATTCTAACAGGAACTCTCAGTCTTATAATGTCTCGCCTGATGATAATGATGGTTTGAATAATGATGTGTCTCACAAAAGTTCTGAGACTGGTTATAATTTCTCTTTAAATACTGATAGTTCTGTCATGATGTGTGGAAATCTGAAATCACTTCGTGTTTCATTTGTATTGGATTCTGGTTGTACCACTCATATTGTCAATGATATGTCACTTTTCTCTGAAGTTATTGAATTAAATAACCCTATGCCTGTAATGGTTGCCAAGAAAGTTGTATCTCTGATGATTTCGGCTGTAGGTACTGTTAATTTAAAAACTCTTTCTGGCACTGAGATAAACTTACATAATGTACGATATGCAATGGATCTACCAACCAATTTATTATCGGTAAAACTGTTAGCTCAGTCTGGTTGTGTTACGATTTTTAAAGAGGATTTGGTAGACATAAAAATAAATAATAAAGTAATAATGATCGGGAAAAGTACTCCTTCTGATTTATATAAAATAGAATTTTACCGTAATGTAATAGAAACATGTAATTTAACCAAAAATAGAAACAAAACAAAGATGGAGTTGTGGCACAAACGTCTTGCTCATTCAAATCTTAATGATATAAAATTAATTTCGAACAAAGGTCTAATACCCAAAATTGAGTCTCATGAGCGATTGTTGTGTGAGCCCTGTGTCATGGGGAAACAACATCGCAAAAATTTTGAACGCCACAATAAAAACAGTAGGAGGCCACTGGATCTCATCCATACTGATCTATGTGGACCAATTAATCCTGTGTCATATAATAATAAGAAATATTTTTTAACTTTCATTGACGACTTTACAAATTTCACATTTGTTTATATGTTAAATAATAAAACAGAGGTCTTAGGGAAATTCAGAGAATATAGTGAATTAGTAACAAATAAATTCAATATGAATATTAAACGTTTGAGGTGTGACCGGGGCACTGAATATTTAAATGTAAATTTTCGTGAATTTTGTGTCAAAAAAGGGATTCAATTGGAACCCACAGTAGGCCACTGCCCTCAGCAGAATGGTAAAGCAGAGAGGATGAATCGCACGCTGTGTGAACGTGCTAGGACTTTAATATATGAAAGCAGTCTGGACAAAATTTATTGGGACGAAGCTGTAATGTGCTTAGCTTTTATAATTAATAGATGCCCTACTCTAAAAGATTTTGTTCCATATGAAAGATGGCATCGCACAAAATTCAATTATAATAAATTAAAAGTGTTTGGCTGCGACGCTTACATGTTAAACTACTCGCACAATTCTAGAAAATTTGATCCTAAAAGTTTGAAATTAAAAATGATAGGCTACGCTCCGGCCGGTTATAAGTTATTGGACGAGGCTAAACAGAAATTGCATCTATCTAGAGATGTTGAATTCTTTGAAGATAGTATTAATAATAATAAAACTAAATATAATAAAAATGACATAATTATGAGAGAGGTTGATAGTACTAATGTGGAGAATATAGAAGTAGATGGAGACATAAATGTTCCATCATGTAGCAATAATGTGTTCAATTTTGATTATGAGGATGTAATTCACACTTGTTATAATATTGCTATTCAAACTGAAAGTGATTGTCTGGCAACATTCAAGGATGCGCTGAAATCTCCGAATGCAAATCTGTGGAAGAAGGCTATTGAAGATAAAATTGGAGCACTTACAACCAACAATACTTGGAAGGTTGTGAGATGACCAATTACAGATCCGACAATCACATGCAGGTGGTTATTTACTAAGAAATATGATTCTTTGGGAAATGTACTATATAAAGCTCGACTTGTTGCGAGGGGATTCCAGCAACAAAGGGGATTTAATTTTGAGAACATTTATGCACCTGTTGCCAAATTGTCCACAACAAACCCTCCTAGCCATTAGTAATCGTTATAAATTTTTCATTCAACAAATCGTGTAGTGCCTATTTAAATGGAAAAGTGACTGAAAACATTTGCTTAGAAATTCCTGAAGGTATCGAAAATTCTTGTGACCGAAATAATAATGTACTTAAATTAAATAGATCCAAATATGGGTTAAAACAGTCGCCCAAAATCTGGAACACTATGTTCCACGAATTTCTGTTAACATTAAATTTTGTACCAGGCAAAGCTGATGATTGCTTATATATATATCAGGATAGGTCGAATATTTTATACTTAATAACGTATGTAGATGATATAATCATCAGCTCAAACAATAATAATTTAATAAAATTAATCAAAAATTCAAAAGTAAAGACCTGGGAGAAGTAAATAAATATCTTGGAATTAACGTAAAGTATGATTGTGAGAAAGGTACTTTAAATGTAAATCAAAAATCCTTAATTGAATCTGTCTCAAAAAGATTTGGTGTTACAAATTGTCAACCAACCTATTCTCCGATCGAGCCGAAGCTCCAGTTAGAAAGGGATTTAAATAGTATGGATCACACTTTGAATAACGAATATCAGCAATTACTTGGATGCCTCATGTACATCATATTGGGGTCTCGCCCAGATATCTGTTTTTCAATATCATACTTTAGCCAATACCAGAGCGCAGCCTCAAATGAGCACTTTAAATACTTATTAAGAGTTTTGAAATATCTAAATACAACTAAAGACTTTGAAATAAAATATAACAGACAGTTTAATAATAAATATATTTTAGAATTGTATTCTGATGCTGATTGGGCAAATTGTGTTTCCACTCGTAGGTCATTTTCCGGTTTTTGTGTTCGAATTTATGGATGCTTTGTTTCATGGTCTAGTAGGAAGCAACCCACAGTTGCACTCTCAAGTACTGAGAGTGAGTTGATCGCCTTGTGCGAATCCAATTCGGAAGGACTTTGGTTTAAAAATTTATTAAATGACTTTCGGCTTAACCAAGACTTCAAATCTGTGATTTTCAAAGACAATCAAAGTTGTCTCTGTCTCATCAAATCTGGAAAGTGGAATTCACGTAGATCTAAACACATAGACACAAAATATAGATTTATATGTATGCATGTTGACAAGTCTTTTGACTATATTTATATTCCAACTAATTCTCAGCTGGGTGACCTCTTCTTGAAGGGTCTTCTTGTTCCAGCCTTTAGGAAATTTGTAAACTTATTGAATATTATGTGATGTAACCTAAATGTGACATGGAATTAATTAATGATGACTTATGTTTAATACTTTTATTTGTGATTTATATATGTTTATCTTTGACAAGCTGTGATTATGCAAAACTGTGATATCTTTAATTATTTTTATTTAATTTTTACATTTGTTCAAATCATCTCTGATTTGAGGGGGGTCTGTGAGAAATAATGGTATTAAATGTATAATTTGTTCACGACAATGACTCCGATTCTTTTGACTCTCGTTCACCATTTGTAACAATTCTTTTTATCTGTGATATATCTTGGAACTTAACCTAAATTATATTTGTATTTTTGTGCTATCATCATTCGTGATACTGCTGAAGACTGTCAACTGTCTTAGATATAATAATATATATTCGATCTTGTTTTTACATATGTCTGATTTATTTCAAGTTTGTCTTTTATTCTGATTTGTATTTGGTGTTCATCTTGATTCATCGGAATCGTGTGTGTGACTCAGTTATGAGTAATTAAGTTTGATAATCTCACAGGAACTGGTATGACAATATATTGTTTTTTACCTTTTCGCATTATTTAGTTACTAATATATTCTTTTTTTCGTTTCCAGCAAAGATCAAGACTCCAAATTCCTTTCAATTTTGGTCAAATCAGAATTTACAGACTTGCTCCTTACGATAAACATAAATCTAAAATTGCTCCAAATTAGAAGTATGAGTCAAGTACAGCTTCCACATTGGTAGCTTAAATACCAATTACTATAATTTGTTGTTTTCACAATATTAACTGTTTTTTTGTATGAGTCTCATGTTTTATTTTAGCTTTAGCTTCTGTTTTATCAAAAAACAAACAATAGTATGATAGATACTTCATTATAAAGAACCTATATTTAAAGAGCATTTTGGTTTTTCACTACAATTTGAAAAATTTATCAAGCATGTGTTCGGTAAAGTAGAACAGTGGCAAATGGAACAGTGGTCATTGACTTTTTCAGACAAAAAGTTCGTATTCCTAACCTTGTATATTTCAGAAAATTCAGCTTGTTAAGTTGGACTAAGTTTTTCATGTCTGTGGAGATATTACCGTGAATCTTGCTAATACCTTTTACTTTTTTCATTTGATCTGGGCTAGGTACCCAACAGCCTTCAGTTTAGATCAGTTTGATTTTCAAAACTTTGAATACAGAATCGAAGTCATTCAACCACAGAACTTATGTATCTCCATAAGCTGTGCTGGTTTTCCTGCCTGGAGTAGATTTTGGTTTACTCTGATTACCCTCCATTTTAATTTAATTTGCAATGTAAATTTCAACTCTGAACAAGATTGAGTCAAGACACAATAGTACTTGAAAAGTCAAACATTCATTATCATAAATCACGTCACCTTACTTTTTTGAAATTTCTTTCCACATCAATTCAATTTTCTATCATTTTTTAAATTTATTTACATTTATTTACATTATTTACATTATTTACATTAATTACTGTAGAGAATTAATTTGGAGTAAATTTTCCAACCCTGGTATCATCCTTTATTTCATTCCTTTCTTTGATTACATTTCCAGTTTCTAATGACGCCGTTAGATTGTGTTGGGATACGATTCCCTCACTCCCTCACAAACACATAACTTTACATTGACTAACACTGTATGTAACATGTTATTACATTTATTTGTTTTACATGTGGCAACACTGATCGCCAACATAATATTCTTTCCGCCATTGCTCGATGGAGAATGTTCTCCGCTCGTCAGTCGTTGTACTAACGTCAATAATAAATCTTTTTCTAAGATGGAAGTCCGTGCTTATCTTTTCCATGTAAAGTGATCAGAACTCACCTCAATATGTTAGCAGAGCTGTGGATCAGGAAAATAAGTGCGGTAATTAAAATGTGATAATCGTGTAATTTGTTAAAAATTAAAAGTTCGTGTTTCACGCAAAGTGAAAAGGCTTAGTCCCATGTGATAACTCCACGCAAAGTGGTAGGAAAAGTGAAAAATTTGTGAACGAAAAGTTCGATTCAGTGATTAAAGTAACTATCCTGAAAAAGTTAAAAGTTTTAATTCAAGTAAATCAATAAAGTAAAAGTGAAATTTAATGATAACAACGGTAGTCTTGGGCGCCTGTGAAAACGTCAAAGTCAAAAGTCTGGAGAAAGCAGATAAGATACGAGAGGATTTTATGGTTTGGTAGACCAGTGCATACAATCAAAAATGGTTGGCAATTGTTCATGCTGTGTTCCAGAGAGTGAAACAGTGGAAGAAGATCGAAAATTCAGAAGTTGCAGGGAAAAAAATCGTCGGAGTTTGGTGTCATTTGGACAAGGTAGCAGAAGAAAAACATCGAAAAAATATGAAAACAGAACCAAAAAATTAAAGATAAGTAAAAAGTTTAAATTAATTAATAAATAATTCGTGTGATTTTGCCCAAAATTAATTAGAAAAAATCAAAATTTCAGTAAAATAAAGTTAAGTATTAATATATTTTCATGTAAATTCTAAACCAAATCCCAAGTAAAGTTGAAACTTGAAAGGTGATATTGATAGCCTTCAAACTTTATCTTGTTGGTTGAGAATTGTAGAAAAAAGAAATCTTTGTTGGATGAAATTCATCGAGTCCAACAATAGAAAACCTACATTTTGAACATTGACATTAGTGACAGTTTTTTTTCCTGTTCACATCAAATAAAAGATCGATTCAATTGATGAAGACTGATAAATTATTTTCCTTTCAGCAGTAATCTTTTCCATATTTTGTTAAATAATTTTGCACTATGTATTAATTCAAATTTTAATGTGTTTAATAGAATCATCTGTATTCTGAAACAAGACTTGGGACTTTGATTAGTTTAATTTCAAACATTTTTGACGATAAAATCACAGTAATTTGATCGCTCAAGAAGTAGAAACAACGGCGGAGAGATCACCTCATCGTCGGCAACACATATTTCGTAAGATTTAATTTGGAATATCAATTAATTATTGAAAATTGTAATATAATATATTTAACTTGCATTCCCGATCGAGTGGCTAAGACCGTGTTGTGCATTATCGTGTGGTTGAGACCGTGTTACCCTCTAGATTTAAGTTCTCCTGTTTCTGAGGTAGGATCTAAATTCCCGAACACCCGAAACCTAATAATAAAATGTCACGATTTGACACAAAGGAAGTATTCGATGGGAGGAATTAAGATGCCTGGAGGACCACGATGGTCTCAACACTCTATGCAGAGAGATTATATCCAATTATTCACGATGTTGAGACCGAAGTGTTATTTTTGGGACTGGAACTAAACAATTTTTTAAACCCTGAATCAGGCAATGGTAGTTCAGCTAGTAGGATGGCATATTTCCGTAACCAAGAAAAAGGAAAGGCTTTAATTTATCAGGGATTAAACAACGAACTAATAGAGAGAGTAAAAAACTTAAAAACAATAAATCAGATTTTAAAATTTTTAGATGAAAGGTATAAAAGCTGCACGCAGGTTACATATATTAAGGCAAAGCAGGCCTTTCAGAGATTGAAATTTAATAGTGATGGAAATATGAGAAGTTATTTAGATGTGTTTTCTAGATCAGCCCAAAAAATAAGGGACTGTGGAAAGAATTTAGACAAACAAGAAGAGATAGAACAACTCCTAATATCACTAAACATGGACTATGACATGACAAGGCTGGAGTTCAATACCTTAAGTCAGGATCAAAAAATGATCAAAACACTCCATCCCATTTTGATTGAAAGATCAGATAGGTTATATGACGAGAAAAAGTCAAAATATAATAATAATAAATTTCGTAATTTCAATCAAAATAATAAAAATCAAAGATTCCAATATGGAGGAAATTATAATAGATATAATAACACAAATAGAAATCAAAACTATAATCAAAATGTAGATCAGGGGAAAATGACATATAATAATAATCAAAAGTCAGAAATGCCTCAAAATAATAATAATAATAATTACGAAAATAGAAAATATAATAATCAAAATCAAAATAATTTACCAAATTCAAATAACTTAGTATGTTTCAAGTGCCATGGCAAAGGGCACATAGCTAAAGTATGTCCGTCAAATAAAGAGGGTGCAAAACCCCAAGATAAATTAGATGGTTCTGCACAAAATACGAGATACGGATGAAACAATCAAAATAATAATAATAAAAATAAAAAAGAAAATGATGTTCAGTGGTCAATGATGATCAGGTATAAGGGCCACGAGCCAAACAATAACACAAATAATAATAAATTAATAAATTTAATAACATCTAAAGACATGAAGCATGAATCAGATTCAGATTATGTCCCTCTTACTAAGAGAATAATGTTAGATGGTGGTGCTGTTGCCCACGTTATATCAGATTTGTCAAAATTGTGTAACCCCATAATGCTGGAAAAGCCTATCGAGTTAGAATGTGCCATCCTAGATACTCTACTAATTGCCACACACATAGGAACTATGTTTATCAGGGTGGAAAATTCAGAGAGAAATCAAACTGAAATAAGATTAAAAAACGTACATTATGTACCATCCCTAAACGTAGACCTAATGTCAGGAATTAAAATTACAGAAAATAGGGCGCTCGGCATAGACCAAAATGTCCGGGGAACGGAGGAGGTAATTTTTTTGGCCCCAAAAATAAGAGGCGTATACATGGTGAAGTACGAAATTGTACCGGAGTCCACTGTTAATATTATAGAAAATGGAGATGACTTAAATAAAATATGTCCTCATAATAACGAATCAAATAAATTGGCATGTATGCCAAATATAAATTCCCAAGATGAATGGATGGAATATGAAGTAGAGGAGGAAATTCTTGAGGAAAGTCAGGAGGAAAATGAAGAGAATGGAGAGAATATCAATAATAATACACAAGAAAACACAATTAATAATAATGTAGATAATAATATTATAATAAACTCTAATGACGAACATGATAGTAATAACCCACAAAATAATGAAATAAATGAAGGTGGTAACGAAATGAATGAGGATGTAGGTATAAACACTAACAACAATATAATAAATAATAATGATATAATAAACGATGATCAAGAAATCAACGAGAATATAGAAAAATTAAAGATAGATAAAAAAATGATATGGCATAGGAGACTGGGACACTTATCAGGAAAAAATTTAAAATTTTTGACAAAGGTCTCAAGAAGCATTCCGAACGGAATTACGTTTTGTGATGACAAATTCAGTCTGTGTGAGGTATGTGTGAAAGCAAATTCTAGAAGATTAGGACACAGTGGAACTCGCACTAGACCGGAAAGAAAACTCGAACTCATTTCATCGGATACAATGGGCCCCTTCTCACCAGGCATATATGGTGAAAAGTACGTTTTGATATTCGTGGACCATGCCACAAAATATACCTTTATCTCCACTATTGAAAAAAAATCAATGGTTTTCGAGGAGTTTAAAAAACTATACATGAAATTAAAATCAAAATTCCCGGATAACCCAATAGCCACTTTAAGATGTGACAATGCTAGGGAATATCTTGACTCAAATATGAAAACATTTTGTGAGGACAATGGCGTAAACCTCAAGCCTGTTGTTCTGTATTCACCAGAGTTGAATGCGATGGCCGAAAGGCAGAATCAAACGATCATGGCAAGGACAAGGGCTATGTTGTTTGACTCCGATTTGGATTTCAGTTTCTGGTCATTGGCGGTTCTGACGGCTTTTTATGTTATAAACAGAAGCCCAACAAGGGCCAACAAGGACCACAAACCCCCTTCGAGATGTTTTACGGCATAAAGCCGGACTTATCTAATATGAGAGTTTTTGGGTCTCTCGCTCATAAGCATATTCCGATAGAGGTCTGTCAGCAACAAGCCACGAAAAATAAAAGAAAAAAAGCCAATAGTGAACACCCGAAATTAACCCAAAGATCCGATAAAGGAATTTTTGTAGGGTATACCAACAGTGGGTACTGTATAAGGGACCCATTAATAGACAAATCGCATGTTACATGTGATGTCAGATTTGATGAAATGAGAAACATAAAACAAATAGATAATATAAATAATAATAATGAAAAAATACAGGATAATAATAATATAATAGAAACCCCTGTAATTTTAAACTTATTTAAATCAAGATATAAAAATTACATTGACTACCACATCCCTCAAAAATGGGAGGATGTCGAAAACAACCCTTTTAAGGAAGAATGGCAACAAGCCATTATAGACGAGCTGAAGTCATTATCTGATATGGGCGTGTGGGAAGTTGTCCCAAAGGAGAAAAATGTGAGGTTAATAGATACAAAGTGGTGTTTCACCACAAAACCCAACAACCAAGGCATTCACATACCGAAGGATAGGTTGGTTGCAAGGGGTTTTAAAGATCTTACTCACTATTCTCTAACTGAAACATATGCCCCGGTAATCCAATATTGGCTGATAAGATGGATATTATCCATCACAAACAAATATGGTCTAAATATAACACAATTCGATATAAAAACAGCTTTCCTTAATTCACAAATAAAATACCCTATATTTATGTAAGCTCATTAGAAAATAATGAAGAATCATGTAGACACATCTTTCATCTTTCCATACTTAAAATCCATCAATAGATGATTATAATACAAATCTAATATATATATGAGAGATCTCTGCAACTAACTATATCAGCGAGTGCGAAACACAGACAGAAACTGTGGTTATTTTAAGAATGTGAATACATATTCTTACATTTATATCAAACCCTAAGGGATGCCAACTAGGCGAAAACAATTGCTTGAGATTAATAAAGTCAATATATGGACTGAAAACGTCTTCGAAGAGTTGGTACGACTTGTTGAATTCCACAATAATTCAAGCTGGATTCATCCAATCAAAGATAGATAGATGCTTATATATAAAACAAGATAATGTTGGTGCAATGGCACTCCTAATAGTCTATGTGGTTGACATGTTGTTGGCTAGTAACCACGACGAGTGGACACAAGACTTATTAAATATTTTCAATAAAAATTTCACATTGAAAATATAATATAATCCAACTTTCTTCGTATGTTTCGAAATAAGTTGAGATATCCCTAGAAAACAAATTATACTAACACAAAATAGATATATTGATAAGATTCTCCGGAAATTTGGAATGACGGAATGTAATCCATCTTCCACACCCATGGAGACGGGACTTAAGATAAATAAGCCAAAAAATGGATTGGATGATACCGAATATAGGGCTATGATTGGGAATCTGCTATATGTGGCAAGACTGACCCGCCCGGATATTGCCTTCACCGTCAATTATTTGTCACGTTTTCAGGCATCCTCCAGTAATGAAATAAAAAATTACATCCGCCGTATTATTAGGTACCTTAAAACTACAAGGGACTTCTCTCTGGTCTTCCACTCTGACCAAAAACAAATTAAAGCTTTTTTCGATGCGTCGTATGCACCCGACACAGACGATTCACCCATTGATATAAATAACCTGGAGAAAGGGTGCTCCACAACTGGCTTCAGGATATTCGTTAACGGAGACTTGTTAAATTGGGCTGTTCACCGGCAAAACACGGTTGCAACTTCGTCAACTGCAACCGAGTTAATTGCATTGAATGATGCACTAGACGATATATACGTGATCTGGAGACTTACTGAGAGTGTTTTCTCTGTAACCGACCCAGTGCAAGTGTACGAGGACAATATATCTGCGTCCCGTATTGCATCTGGGGGAGGCCAGAAATGCTCCAGGACCCTTGCGTTCAAATGTTACGCACTGTTGGAAGCTTTCCAACAAAAATTAATAAGTTTTAATGATATTAGGTCACCTGATCAAGTTGCTGATATATTAACTAAAGCACTTGATTGGAAAACATTCCAAAATATCGTTATGAGAATCCTCTGAACAAGTCAACTTTTTGGCCAGTAGTCTTAATTGACATAACCCTCCAAATTTTTGATATTTGGTTTTGGACTGCGGATGGGCGTCGGTCTTTTAGAGCTTGTCGTAAACTGAGTGGTCCATATTTTGTTTCACAATTCACATCACAATATTCAATAGATTCCCCGTCGCTGTTCTGCCTTTCTTACTGGCATCAGCATTCCCCAACAAATACAATTGATTCCCACAATAGCATATTTACCTAAACCCCACACAACTAATTATAAGGACATATACATAATGATATTATCTCTCCACAGCTGACAATTAGGAGATATTGATCTTAAATCAAAATCACACAATATTTATAAGACGTGACACTATAACAGAAGGTTAAATGTATACCTCATGTTAATAATTACACGATAAGATAAAACAATTGATATATAAATCCACACACATTTCAATTGTACATCATGGTACTAGTCAATGACATACCTAATATTTTTACCATTTTATATATATAGAAATTTTATATGACATTTATATGTAATAACTTTGACTGCTATTGCTTATTTTACTTTTTATTTTTATTTTTAAATACATACATTGTGTGACACATTTTCTACTTATGGGTTCATTCGTCCGTTTTGAATTGCAGGGGGTCGTTGGGATACGATTCCCTCACTCCCTCACAAACACATAACTTTACATTAACTAACACTGTATGTAACATGTTATTACATTTATTCGTTTTACATGTGGC